>PVHY01003300.1:84019-110492 GCA_004024945.1 Uropsilus gracilis | reverse complement strand
AGAGGGGGATATGGAGGGAGGAGGAGGGATCAATTAATGCACAATTGTGACAAATCAATAAAATGAATTAAAAAATAAAAAGAAAAAAATTATATCCCAGATTTCAAGCTATACTACAAAGCTATAATAATCAAAACATATTGGAATGAAAACATACATGGACAAATATAAAGAAATTAGAGTCCATAAATAAATTCATACTTACATGGACAGTATGTCTATTACCAACAAGGCAAGAATATAAAATGCAGAGTCTCTTCAACAAATTGTGTTGGAAAAACTGGATAGTCATGGACAAAAGAATGGGAGTAGGCCACTTTCTTTCACTATACATAATAATTAATTGAAAATGGATTAAAGATTTGGAGAGATGCCCTGAAACACTGAAAGTACGCAGAAGAAAATACAGAAAATATAAACCACAGCACTGACTTCAGGAATATCTTTTCAACATCACCTCCAAGGGCAATGGAGACAAAAGCAAAGAGAATTACATCAAAATAAAATGTTTCTGCATAGTGAAAGTAACTACCATTAAACTTAAAAGACACCCTACTGAATGAGAGAAATTATTTGCTCATTATATGTCTGACAAGGAGCTAATGTAAAAGATCTATTAGAACTCATAAACTCAACAACAAAGCAAATAACAACCAAAAAATGGGCAGAAGAGCTAAATAAACACTTCTGCAGCTAAGATGGGGAGCCAACAGGCACATAAAAAATACTTATCCCTTAGAGTCAAGAGAAATTTAAATAAAAATCAAAATGTGAACACACCTTACAATGTGAGAATGGCCTATCTCAAAAAGACCAGGAGCAGTAAGTATTGGCAATGTAGAATAAAGGAAACCCTCATGCATTGCTGTAGACTGGTCCAGCTCGTATGGAAAAAAACACAGAGGTTTATCAATATACTGAAAATTTTAAAAAGGTTCAACATATGATCTAGGACTGCTACTCCTAGGTAGCATCCAAAGGATGCGAAAACCCTAATTTGAAGTGACATTCCTATGTTCATTGTAGCATTAGTTACAGTAGTCATTATGGAACCAAACTAAGTGTGTTAGGGCAGACAAGTGGATTAAGAAACAGTATGTATAGTAAATTGATGAAATCTTCCCTTTTGCTACAACACCAGTGGACCTGGATGGGATCATGCTTAATTAACAAGTCAGAAGAGAAAGAAACACTGAGCAACTGAATTAAGTCAAAAGAGAAAGAGAAAAAACAGACACCTTGAACTATAAGGAAACTGGGCAAATGAACAAACAAAACAAACACTCTTGGATTTTGACAACAGATCTGAGGGTGCCAGAATGAGAGGAGAGATGAGTACAAAGGGGCAAGGGCATCCAAAGGACTGTAGCAGACAGTTGTTAGTAATCTGGTGGTTGGAGATGGATGTGGTATTTAAATATATATCTGGGGATGTGTGTGCCTGCACTCCTAAGATTTGTAGTGCTATAAACCAGTGTTGCTTAAATAATTTACAAAATCTAAATGTTTACACACAAGATGACTGATACATGTCTCAAATACATGAAGCAAGTACAGACCATACGGAATATATGAACTTGACTGATGTTGAGACCAAGATCTGACCTTGGCTATCATTTTGCTCCCCTTCAGGCCCTCCAACATCGTGACCAACCAGGTCACACTCTACAACTCTTCAGTGCCCCTCTAAGATGAGGCAGACATACTTGACATGCCCAGCCGCCCCTGGGTTCCTCAGGGTCCCAGTGGAAGACAGTGTGAGCATCTCTGTTAAAAAGGAAGTAGACCCTCTACCCCTAATGCCCCTCCATGTGAAAACTGAGGAGAAAAATAATGTGACACTATCAACCAATGTGATCTAATTGATATTTTGAACCTATATTCAATAATATTAAAGTGTAAATTATTTTCAAAGTCATTTAGAATATTCATTCAACAGACAATACACTGTTTCACACTGTAAAGCAGTAAACACTTTAGAAGACTGAAATATGACATTAAAGAAATGAAGTTACAAGACCGGGGGGGGGGGGGAGAATGAAAGGAGGGGTATGGTGGGGAATAAGGGGTACAATGCATACATGAACAATATTGTATGATAATTACAAAATAAAATTTTTTTAAGAAAAAGATACACAAACATCATTTAAGAGGCAACTCAAAAAAGGACAGAGGATAGAAAAAAAGACAGGTGTACTATGCAAAGACCACTGAATAATAGTAGATTATTAACTACTAAAGAAGGTCAGAAGAAAGCTGTAGCATCCAGAGACAAAGTCAGAAGTTAGTGTTAATGAAGTTATTGGTATTCCACTTACTTACTAAAAAGATGGGAAGTTAAGACTATAAAAATGACCTGAAACAGTCTGGATTTAGATTATATAGTAACAAAATGGTAACTTTGTTGAGTTTCATTATCCTTTTTTCATTTGTTCTGTATAATATATTGAAGTCAGTTTATTTTGTCCAAAAAATTAAAGAAATTTTCATTGATAAAAGTAAAATAAAAAAAGTTACAAGTCAGTAATAGATATCTACAAAGTTTCTAACTATTTACATAGTAAAAAATACTCCAAAAGTCTGAGTCAAAGAAAAAATTGCAGTAGAAATCAAGAAATATTTGTTGTGACTTTTAACTAATGTATGGAAAAGTTATATTCCACTGAATAAAATAAAACAAATGCATAAGTTAATAAAACCAACTGTTAAAAGGAAAATGACATTTTGGCAAATATCACAGTAATAATGGAATAAGGCAAGAATTATTGAAGGATATAAAAACTGTGAGACAAAATTTCATGATAAACATATTTATGTAGTCTTAAAATAGTTCTCCACAAAAGATTTATTTGCAAAAGAAAAAAAGTACAGTAGAGAAGGCTGGCAAATACCATGTTAAGTGAGTGCTAAAAATGGTATCAATAACTGGACAGTAATTTGCTATTAGAAACTACAGGAAGAACACAACATCTTTTCTGTGGCATTTCTATAAAAAGTGTGTGATCTGAATCTATGAGGAACTATGGTGAATGGGAGTTGAGACATTCTAGTAACTAGTCATACTCTTCAGAATTTAGTTGTAATGCAAGCAAAAGGAGGAATAGAGAACTATTCTACCAGAGACTAAAGCGACTTAACAAAATGCATCAAAATAGAGATTTTAATATTAAAAACAACTGATGAAGTTTCAATGATTAAATGGAAATAGTTATTAATTTCATGATTTCAAGTCTATGGTTGTGGTTATGTAGAATACGCCTTAAGATGTAGGAAATGTTAAAGTATGAAGAGTGTGTTGGCAACTTTTGAATGATTCAGGGGAAGAAAAATTTTTGTACTGCCAACTTTTCTCAGGTTGTAATTCATATTTAAACATATGTAGGAAAAACATGAAGTTCAGTATTGTCACAGCTTTAAAACTCCTTATTGTCCTTGTTTCCTTAGGTAGGCACTTTCTATTTCCGTTGGTCACAAATGCTCTTAATTCTGTGTCCTTGAACTTCTGCTTTTGTAAATTTAGGTAACCTCTCTAACTTAATTGCTAATGTGGTATTAAAGCTACTATCCAGTATTGCTTCTCATGTCCTCTGTTGGGTGGCATGAGGATGAGTATGCCTTCTGAACAGTCTCATGTTGACATCCCTAATTACCTTGACCATTGGCACAGGGCCAGTTGGAATGTCAACTGTGTTCTATTCCATAATGCTATAAAAAGTCCTAAAGCTACTTCTCTCCAGCCATCTGTGCCTTGTCTTGGCATGATTCTATTGGGCATGATTTCTGTAGTGTGGCTTACATCTGCCACTCCTAAGCACTTGCTTGGTGATTAAGTTGACACAAAATTGCTTCCTTGGCACTGTTTTTACATAGAGGAGTTTGGTACCTGCTAACTTTGGTTGCAAGAATTACCACTTACTACATATATGATTAGATATTAAGAATATAGACTTCTCTAACATTTATTAACTTAAACCTCTTCCAAGTTCAAAAATTTTCCCATTCAGAAGTCTCCATTCTGAAGAAGTTACTTCTAAATGAAGTGTCCCTCTTCTTTTTAAAGACAAAGCATTGTAATTATCAACCTATCCTTCCTCTGCCAAGTCTCTAGAAAGTATGGCATGGGTATGTATGTATTTAAAATTTATAACTGGAATTCAAAACAAGGATATATGATGGACCATAAGCTGTGAGAAATCCACTGTAAGCTGTAAGAGAGAAAATCAGATTGAAAAAGTGAAAACGAAAACCTGTGTCCCCAAGATGGGTGAAGCACCAAAAATACCCTAAGGATGGAAATTTCTAAGGACTCAGAAAAATGTTCCTCAGCAGGAAAGGGTGTATCATGAGAGTGGAGTAGGAGAGCTGAATAGATCTGTCAATATACATACTGACTAAATCCTAGGTATTGTTAGAAAAGCAAACTGATATGAGATAGGATATTCCCTAGGAAAATAGGAATGGATGAGATTATGAACTGGATTGTGCTTCCTTCCAATCCCCCAATCCAGATGGTGAAGCCCTAACCTCAGTGTGGCTGTATTTGAAGACAGACCTTCAAAGAAATAATTAAGATTAAACAAGGCTGTTAAGGTGAAGCTTAATCCTATATGACTAATGATTTTATAAGAAAAAGTACCAGGGCTACATATTCACAGAGGAAAACCAGGTGAGGATGCAGGAAGAAGGTGGCTATCTGCCAGCTGAAGCAGTCTCAGCGGAAACCAAGCCTGTTCACAGCTTCATCATAGACTTCCATCCTCCAATCCTGTTGAACTTATCCTACTGAACACATACATTTTTGTTGTTTGAACCACTCAACTTAAGGTATTTTGTTAAGGCAATCCTAGCAGACTAATACAAATGGCATAACTTCAAAACCAATTAATGCAAGAAGCACAAGAAAGGACAAAAGTTTATTAAAAAGCAAGCAGAAAATGATCAAAAGGAAATAAAGGTATGGTGAACAGAAAGTATAAAATAAGCTGTCAAGATTGTCTAAACATTGGTAACTATGTGAATTAACTGAATTAATTTATTGAAAATCACAGATAACAAAACTGGACTTTTAAAGTATCCAGATATATGATACATATATAAACACTCCAAAAACATAGGAATGTTAAAAATAGAGAAAGATAGGTAAATGTTGCCAAAACTAAGTATCAGGCAAAATTGAGTGTGGGTGGGGTTACCCTAACTTATAGTTTAAATAATTGTTTTATATAACTTTTACTATTTCATAATCATCCACAAAAATTTTATAAACTCATTGTTGTATTTGGGGACTCCAGTTTAAATCTTATAGTAAAAAGTTGACATGCATTCAAGGTCATAATTTTTAATAATAACATATTTTGTCTTTCAGACCAATCTGTCCAGTCTTTCAGTCTTAAAAGACTGTCCATTAGCACTTCGTCAATAGCAACAGGAATTAAAATGGAATCACAAGATAGACAAATGAATTATTTTATATTTTATCTCACATGATTGTAAACTAAGAAAATTATATTAGGAAAGCATTTAAAAAGCTTTTTACTCATATGTGTTAAGAGTATTAAGAACCAAAATACTATCACTCTATTTTCTATGTGTGTTTGTACGGATTTTCTCTTGTTAACAAAAGATAGGTTAGTTTCTCCATCTGTATGTAGAGATTGAAACCTGAGCACTGATGTTCTTTAATAAAGACACTGCAAAAATCTGTAAATGGGCTTTGTAAATGGAAAGTGATTTGAAAATACCAAAAATTTTTGTAAACAGCTTTATACAAGCCTCTTTTCCCCTAAGATCAAGTATTTTGTAAGTTGTTAGAGACATTTTTAAATAAAATAAAAGTAATTTGGTCATCTATAAAAAAAATCATTAAAAGTAGAAAAAGAAATTGAAGTACTTTTAAAATATGCTCACAAATTCTTTAATATTCCTCTTTTCAGATGTGAGCTTGATTTAGTAAGTCGTTTCAGTATGATGTACAACTTCTGAAACTTGGTAATACAATTGCTGTGATTTCATTTTTGCCCCCTTTCTCTCCCATCAGTTGTCCTGTGACAGAGCTCGCTGCCATGTCATGAGGGCACTGAAGCAGCCTCATGCTGCGTTCTGTACAGTGAGGAACAGCTAGTCAGGATCTCAGGTAAACCCTCTAGCCAAAAGACATGTGAATGATCCAACCAGATGCAGGTTCTTCATCCCTGTTTATGCTTTCAGGTGACTGCAGCTCTGGCTAACATCTTTTTTTTTTTTAATTTTTTTATTTATATATATTTCACATCATTTCAGTCCCTGGGGGTCACCCACCACCTCCCCTTCCCACCTGCTCCAGCTGGTCCCCATTCTCCCCTTGTGCAGTTTCATTTGGTTGACCATATATTAGTGAAACCATTTGGTTTCTGGCTAACATCTTATCTGCAGCCTCATGACAGACCTTGAACCAGAATCACCAGTTAAGTCTTCCTGAATTTCTGGCCCTGAGAATTTATGAAACAATCCATGTTTATCATTTTGTGTGGTTAACTTTGGGGGTAATTTGTTATACAGCATCAGATAGACAGGGGAGATATTATACATAATATAGTTGATAATATAAGTAGTTCATCAAGTAGACATAGCATATTCAAATAGTTCATCAAGTAGACATAGAGCTCCAAAATTATTTTTTATAATAAAAAACTTTCAAGGAAAAACTGAAAAATCTACAAAGTACAAAATTTTAGCACATCCTTTTTTCAGAGAACTACACAAAGGAAAAATGATGGGATATTGAAGATTGAAATAACTTGATTAGAAAGCTTCAGTTGAAGTTTTAGGAACATCTGTTTATTAATACAGATCTGTATTTATTTATATTAACTATATTAAAAGTATTTATTTAAATACTTATTAAAAGTATTTTAGTATTTATTAAAAGTATTTTATTAAATATATTAAAAGTATTTATTTAATACAGAGAATGCAAATTACTAACAAATCCACAAAACACAAGCATATCTAAGTCACCAGGAAATTCTCAACAAATTCAAAAAAGCTGATATCTTAGAGACCACATTCAATGACTTACTTGCAATAAAAGGAAAAATATATTATCCAATTAAAAATAACATTGTATACCTTAAATTTTAAAAGCATACTTCCTAATAATTTATAAGCAAGCTAATGTGTCACAAAATATCCCAAACAGAATATGAAGTGGTTGGTGATTTGATTACATAAAAATAATGGTTGAAGCTTGAGTTAAAGGTATTATCAATATAGAACCTACAAGTCTCTTGACTTACTGACAAAGAAATACTACATACGAAGATTCGTGGCTTGCTGCCAAAGCAGTATTACTCATAATTTTTAAAAAATGTTGTAAATAAAAACCTATGCTTTTATCTCAGTAGGACAGACAAACCCAAAGAATGCAGAAAAACAAAATTAATGAAGATAAAAATTAAATTTAAAAACAGTCAGTATCAAATTTTTTACAAGAAAACAGCCATTTTCTGTAATAGATCTAGGAAACAATTTGGAAAAGGTGATCAAAACAAAAATAAATTAGAAATGATAAGGACTTACGGCCAATGGTAATGTTCTTAAATAAGATACTATTTTTTGAATTTCTATCATGCAGAAAAAATAAAATAATCACCTTATAGCAGTCACCTAGCTTTCAACAATCATCTTTATGTGACCAAATCACCACTTTGCATTCTGTTTGGGGTTATTTTGAAGCATATTAATTTGTTTATAAATTCTTTACTCTGTATCCCTAAGTGATGAGTGCTTTTTATGGAAACATCACTACAACAGTATTATCCAAAAAATATCACCTTAGTTTCTTAATATCACCAGTTAAGGTCCAGTGTTACCTTGATTGATAATCTGAATTACAGCTAGAGCTTTCCCCTACTTGTATGAATTTTGTTTTGTGATGTTAATTTTAATTGTTGGCTTAATGGCTTATCAGCCTAAGAACATTATTCAAGGTTCTCCTTCAGCTTTCTGCACACACTACTTTTAAAACTGCTTCCATATATTATTTCATTATGACTGAAGATATTTTAGCATTTACTCTTCATTTATTAGCTGGAATTCCTCTTTAAAAAACATTTTCTTCCTTGCAACGAAGTTATTATGAGACATACTTCTTACAGGAAAACAGGGTTAAGTGTGTGGTTCTTTGTTTCTCCCTGTTGTCCTCTAAGGGCTACCAATTTTACTTTTAGTATTATCCTTATTGTTCATACATTAATTTTTTTGAATCCATGTGTCAATCCATTAAAATCTCTGTTGATTAATAATTGGAATATAATCAAATTCATCCATTTTAAATGTATAATGAGTATCAACAAGTGGATATAGGCACATCACCACCACAATGAAAATATTTAGTACTTTTCTATCACCTAAAAAACTTCTTTATAGTAACTCTCCTGCCCAATCTAGGAATCTGCCCATCTTTTTCAGTAATACAGGCATGATTTTCAGAATTGAATTAAACTGTAATTACATCATATATATCTTTTGTAATTGGAATTTACCGTATACATAGTACTTATGAAATGTAAGAAATCTTTGCCTTACTGTCCTAGCTTTAGAGTTTACAATATATATCTCTAAGTCTGACCTCCTGCTTCCAAATAATATTATATCACTTCATATAGTATAAAGACATAACAGTCCATTTAAATCACTCCTATTTTATGTTCTACTGTTACTCACTTTCTGCATGTAATATATGCCCATGTAATATACACTATAACACATTGCTTTTCTTTTTTACTATGGTGAAAACTTTTAAGATCTACTCTTTAAGCAATCTTCAAATATACACTATTTAATTGTAGTCACCACAGTATACATTACACCCTCAAGGTTTACTTATCTTCTAACTGGAAGTTTATATCTCCTAATTACCTTTACCCATTAGTCCTAGTCCATACCTTTGGTAAACACCACTCTGTTCTCAGTATCTATGAGTTTGGTTTTTCTTATATTTCACATGTAATAAGGTCACATGGTATCTGGCATTTTGTTTATTACAATGCCCTTGAAGTCTTTCCATGATGTTGCAAATGGTTGGATTTCATTCTTTTTTATGACTGAACAATATTTGATTGTGTATATATAGACCACATTCTCTATATATACATGCATCCAACAGTGGATATTTGGGCTGTGGTAAATACAGCTATAATGAGTACAGGAGTGCATATATCTTTCTGAGTTAATGTCTTCATTTCTTTTGGATAAATACCTAGAAGTGGAATTGCAGCTCATATGGTAGTTCTATTTTTAATTTTTTCAAGGATCTTCATACTCTTCCATACTGGCTGTATAAAAGTACATTTCCACCAGGAGTATACAAAGGTTCTTTTTTCTCCAGTATTTGTTATCGCTCCAATCTTTTTTATAATAGTCATTTTTATATGTAGTGTGAAATCTCATTGTGGTTTTGACTTGGCAATCCCTGGTAATTGATAACGTTGAGCACTTTTTCATGCACCTGTTGGTCATCTGTATATATTAGGAAAAATACTCAGATCCTCTGTCAGTTTTTTTAATCAGATTGTTTTTCCTTTAAAAAATCAGTTAACTCTTGATTTTTAATGTAAAGTATATACACCAGGTCATTGAATAACATCACTTTGTTAAGTGTAATCTCATTATAACACTGATGAGAAACAAAAAGTTGGTTCTCAACCAGTGCCACTATCTGTCATGTTTGCACTTTCTCCTCATGTCTGCCTGGGTCTTCTTAGAGCACTTCCAGTTCTTCTACATCCCATCCACATCAGGCTAGTTGATGTATCAAATGGTGGTAGTATGCAGATGGTGGTGTATGTGAATATGCCCTGGGATAGGTTGGTGTACAGTCGAAGGTCAGTTTCAAGCTTGCATGTTTCCAGGATATGTTTCAACTATTTGCAAAGCTAACTGGAATAAGTGGCTTGGAAAATGAATCAAAGAAGAAATATAAATTACTGTTAAATATTGGGTGTTTAGTTTGGTGATAATTTTCTAACCAGAAATATGCCATAGAAACATAATTCTCATATCAGTCTTCCGTAAATTGGATTTGTTGTAGTTTACAGTTTCCAAAGCTTTTGGAAATAAGGACTTTATTCACAATATTGGTACTCGTCTTTCTTTTGTATCATTACAGATATCCTTCTGGTATCTCTTCCTTTTTGGCTGAATAATATTGTTTAGTTTTTCTTATTGTTGTTTGGATCTTTTATGATAATTTTTCAGCTTTTTAAAAAAGGCTTTTATATTTTCATTTCTGAAAGATGTCTGGATATGGTATAGGATTCCTTTTTTTTTCATTATTGGTAAAGGATTCTTGACTGATAATTGGCATGTTTTGTTTTGGTTTTTTTGATTAAGATTTTCCATTGTGTGGTGTATTATACAATTCAGGAGCTTATTTTTGTCCTTAGGATATAATGTGCCTTTTCCCTCTGATTACTTTCAAGATTGCCTCTGTCATCATTTTCATAGTTGTATTGCACCTTTGTGATATGTGCATATACTGTGCACATGCATGTTTATCCTGTTTGTGGTTTATAGATCTTTTTCTAGTTAGTAGTTTTTATCATACCAGCACTTGTATATTTCAATAACCAATTCTTCCGTCTTCTCCCAGGTTTCAAAGTTATACTACTTACTTTATTCAGTGGCCACTGAAGCTCTGTTCATATTTTTCTGTGTGTTTATGTTAACACTGCTTGATATGGTCAAATGGTTATTAGCACTGCGTTTATTTCCTCTTTAGTCTTTTTCTCTGTGATTCTTTTTGGATTATCTTAAGTTCACTGATTTTTATTCTTCGGTGTTGAAATTGTTCTCTTTTCCACGGTGATTTTTCATTTCAGATTTTGTATTTTAAATCTCTAGTTACATTTCTTTTTTTTTTAACCATCCAATTATTAATGACTTTTATGTTTTCCTGTAAACCCGTATATGTAGATAGGTAGGTGTGCTTTACAGTTCTATTCTGCTAATTCCATTCTCTGCCATTTCTGGGTCTGTTTTAAGTGGCCAGGTTGTCTTGCTGAATTCTCATTTGCTTAGTATTTCTCATATCTAGGATATTTCTATTGATAGCTGGATTTTATTAAATTTGTGTAGCAAGGTGCTAGATTTTATTGTATTCCTTTAAAGAGTAATTTTTTGGTAGTTGTTTTATACTCATCTTTAGTCATGAAAACCCCTTCAAGTTGACACCCAAGTACTCCAAGAATGACTCCAGAAGTGATAGCTTCCTTGAAACCTTGACATGTTTCTAACCTGGAGTCAACCTAATTTGTTTAATAGAAAGTCACTCAGGTTCACAGATTGAGGGCTAGAATGCTTTCTACTGAATTTATTATACTTTTTTAAGGAAAAGGCTAGGACAGGGTTAGCAAACTCTCTGTCAAGGGTGACAATAAATACAGGTAGCTTTGCAGATCACATAATTGTGACATAGACAATTCAATGCTGCCATTTAACTTGAAAGCAGACATAGGTATTAGGTAAACACATGAATATATGATTATTCTAGCAAAACTATAAAAACTGATCGCAGCTGGATTTGGTTTACAGTTTGTACTATAATCACCCCTTTTATACTTTACAGAAATTGGTTTCTCAATAATTATACATATATTTCTACTAATTTAATTATGAAACCATTCTAAGATTTCCTTTTCCATTGCTTTTGTTTATACTCGAATTTGAAATAATCATGTAATTATACCACCAATTCAATGTACTAAGTTCATTTCTTTTCCTTTTAATGTTTAAAGAATGCTTTTTATTTAAATTTTATCATGATTAAAGAAAAATAGTCCCCAAATCAGATATTAAAAAGTGGTACAAAAAATTGACTTCAATCTCTGTTTTCTTAACAGTATTCCTCTTTCCTTTTCCATTAGGTTATCACTCTGGTCTAGCTTCCATTTCTAGAAAATATGTAAATATACATATATTTCATTATTACACATGTGAGGGTTTTTTTTTTAGGATAAATCATTTTGTTTTAGTTAACAATGCTAAATACATTATAAAACTCAATATATCCCAATGGTCAGTTCATGGCAATATACAGAAAGATCAAAAGATTTTTGTAAGTTACAAAAATATCTGCAACTTTTTACAGTAAACATAAAAACTTTATGAATAATTTTCTAGAAAATATATCAATTGCTAAAAAAAGGCATACTAAATATATAAAGAGTTCAGTAGCTCCAAGTATAAAATTGGAACAGTAGTCAAAACCTTAAGTCCTGAAATGATACATTAACTTAAGAAAAAAAATTTCCAAAAACTTATTGTAACATAAAAGTGCCATTCCAAATAATTTCTTTATATGGTAACAAAATGTAAATTATACCTATGTATTTTTCACTTTAATGATGATTATTCATTGTTCTTACATAAGATTGTGAAACAGACATTAAAATTGCTAAAATTTGTTTCTACAATATAACAGAGATAAATTGCTTAAGATACTTTTCTTAAAACTTTTTTCCTGAAACCTACATGACCTCTAAAACACTTTTATTCCTAACTTTTAAAACATTAATTAAATTTATCCTATAAAAATAAATACTATTTTTAAAGAAAAAGAAAATACCAACTTTTTTATACTTTGTTGTCAGTGAGATCAGCATAAAGTTAAATGTTTTGAAGGCAGTTATGGACAAGACTTATAAAGCTATAGAAATATGAATTTCAAATTTTGATAAATTATTTGAACTACAAGTGAGGACTCGCATGATTTTTAAGTGTTTCCATTATTTCATACAAACTTATCAATTCCCAGAAATTTTATAAAAATTCAAAAAGGTTCTAACATTAATATGCTGTAATGGTTATACTTACTACAAATGACTGATGCATGTGATTTACAGAATAGTATCTACAATTCAAATTTTTTTAGACTTTAAGTACTTTTTTTTTCAATTTTTATTCTTTAAATCACAACCTCGGTAAATATTTTTTGGGATACCTCCCCCTCCTTCATAGCGCCCCCTCCCTTCACTCAAACCCCTCTCTCTGTTGTTTGCTAGTCTGTGTTCAGTCCATTAGTCTCTTTCCAGTCCTTTCACTGGGTGAGGGACTGTGTTCTTGGGACCAGGCAAACCGTGCTGGTAGAATTTCAGTGTTAACCTTGCATTGGACAGCCAGTCTATATTTATTCATGGGCTGTCCATGTTTTCTCATTGCAGGCTGTCATCTCTATTCCCTTCTCTGTGTTGTTTTGTTGTTTTACCTTATTGTTCTGGCGTCTGGTTTAAGGGGCCTCGTGCCCAGCCAGTGCCGGCCAAGTAGTTTCTCTGTGGAAACAGACTTCTGTGAATGGCAGTTTTAGATTATCTCCTCTGCCTCAGTTTGCAGTTTTGCTGTGAGGCCAATGTCCCCAGTCTTTGGCTTTCCTCTCCTGTGGTGTGAGGAGGGGCACCTTGCTCTCCTTGATGGCATCTGAGAAATGAGGTCTTAGCTCTTCCAGACCTGGTGAGTGCGTAGGTGTGGATTCATGACATCATGTTTCCATAGTTGTTTCTCTAGTCTCACATGCACTAGTTCTCTTGATATTCCATCTCCTGTGTCCAACTCAGATTTGAGGGCTGCATTTTTGCCTGGTCCCTCACCCATTCTATGATGGTGTTTGTATTATTTATGTTCTTCTTCCTCCTGAAGATTAGCTGAAGAGTGAAATGAAAGGGGCGTTCCCCCTCCCCACTACCACATGCTGGTACCTCCCTGTGTGTGGGGCTGGGGCCCAGATGACTGGCAGGCGCAGTCCCAAGCCCTCTTGGGGGTAGGGGCTTGGCCAAACCATGTCTCAGCCCATTCGTAGCATTTAAATATACTTCTTGTTTATAAATGTGCATATTCATCCTAGCGGTACATTCAGAAGTCATCTGTGAAAGGTAATGAGAATCCAGCAATAGCAAGTTTTTATATTTTAGAATTTAGATCATACATACAGACAGAATATGCATATATCTTTAAACTTGGATCATTGTCAAAGACTTATCATTGTTTATCATCTTTTCACTTAGCAGTGCTAAATTAAGATGCTAATATGTCGTTATGACAAATGATAAATCATTAAATTGTCATCAGGAATGACAGAAACTAAGTGGCTCATTTTTCTGAAAACTAACTTCCAAGTTAGTCACACTTTTGGAATATAACCATCTAACAATATAGGTGAATCTGTTTGGGTGGCAAAATTACTAGAATTTACCTACTACTTTCCATACTGAATATAGAATCTGTAACAAAAGAATCATGACTCCCTTGGTAAAAAGAGAAAAATCACATGATTATTTCATAATGATATACACTGAAGTTGTTTCCAATTTTTCATCATAATAAGCAATGTTGTCATCACCAGTATTGGACATGGATTGTCACTGTTTCCTCAGGAAGATTTCTCAAAAGAATACAGATGCAAATTCTAAATTATGATAAATTATTAAAATATGTGATAGTAAACATTTTCTCTAAAGGCTAGATGGCAGATATTCTAGGTTTGTGACCAAGAGGCAAAATTTAGATTATGATATGGGTACTTTATAAAACAAGAGGAAACATTCCACAAATCTTTATTGATAAATTAAAAATGTAATAATAATAGTTGAATACAGTTTTTGTAAAACAGGCTTACAAATGTGAATAATGATATGATTTGGTGGAGATAAAAAGTTACCTAATTAGAGCCTAAAATTAGTATTCCTTATCAACATCTATTTCAAAAGTTATATGTTATATGTTAATACTGGCCTATGATGAGATTTTATATATTTCACCTTTGCAAATTTCTTTCTTCATATACAGATACTGATAAATATTGGTGTTAACTCATGAACATGTGGCTTTATATGAGCATATTCACTGACTAGATAACATTGTTAGAATTCCATTAGCTAAAAAACTAGAATGCCATTGCACTGCATATTAATCACTTCCAACTCAAGTTCCTCAATTGCACAGGTAAATAGATTTTAGACTATGGAAATTTCCTTTGCACTTGCATCAAAGTCAAAAGTGTTGCCGTGCATTGAAATCCGAAAATATTGCTGGGAATTTGTGTAGAAATGAGATCTCATTTTTAAAAGAAAGTTTGACTGTTTAGGAAGTGTAAAACACAATCTGACTTTACTTGTAATTCAAACAGTGGTTCTTGTTGAAATGACTTTATCACAGTGTAAATTACACATTTAAGTACTGTTTTTGCTTTGAAACTTTAGGTGGAAACATTTTCAAGTCCACAGCTAAATCAAAGGCATTCATTCAGAATTTAATGAGTGATTGAGCACAATTCTTCCATCAATTGCCAGTTCCCCCCAAAACTTCATAACCAGTAATTATTACTAACATTAAAGAACATATTCAACTTGAAATTATTTTCTTCAATTATTAATAAAGTGAAGTGTATTTTCATGTTATGGTTCACTGATATTTTTTCACTGTGAACTGGCAGTTCTTGTTCCTTTTCGTGGCTGTATCTACTTGTTAAATGTTTTCCACTGCTATCCCCCACAAAGCCAGCACTCCTTCCATTTGAAAAACCTGCATTATCTATACATTTGCTTGAGCGTCTCTACATATATGCAGCAGATAGCAATCATACTGTCACCTTCTCTACCTTTTCCCTCCAAGCATAATTCTTAACTCTGAACAGACTCAAATCAAGGATCAGTTGCTCCTCTTCGGCTCCACAGTGCGGTGCGCAATAACTGCTATAAAAACTATCATACTGTTAGGTAATTAACTGTTGATTTACAGCGGCCTGTCTCCCCACTGGGCTCAAAGCTTCTTAAGACATGGTATTGTAATCTCTCCATTCCAGGACGGTGCCTGGAACTTAGTAGGCACTGATTATGTGCTGACTGAATGAGATCACAATATTAATAGTATTAAAATAATAATAAAATAATGTGCCACACACAAAAACCAGAGAAAATCTGAGTTGTTATTCCTTCTAAAATAATTAGCATAATGAACATACTGTAGAATTGTGGAAAACTCCCCAAATGTTAAAATCTCACCAAAGAAAATAGCAATTTAGGTTTCATCTTTTAATAGAGCTAAATATGTCAAACATTTGATTAAAACTCCTATTTTCCCCTAAAGACCTAAAATAATTTATTTAGGTCTATTAGTTATATATAGGATCTCCAATATGAGGAAAACAAAACAAAGAAAATTAAAACACAAAAAGAATATTCATCAGCCATGTCTGTTTTGTAATCTGAACAATAAGTTTCTTTCTTTCGATTCTCCTTTGTAACTTGACCAAGATTCATTTTGGATTAATCTTTTATTTTCCTTTATTTCCAAAGGATATCCATTACCTTGCACTAGATAAGGGTGAATTGGCACTAGCTGAAGTGGCAAGAAAAAGAGCTCGTGACATTGATGCAGAATCAATAACCTCTGGAGGTGGTAAGCTGGGTTTTTTTTTTTTTTAATGCTTTTTTGTTTTAATCAATATTTACTCAGTATCATTTCTACTTCTGTTTGTAGGGTATGGTTGGTTAATATGAATTGTTTTCTTTGTAAAAATAGTGACCCTTAAAAAATAAGTATTGAACTGAGGAAATAATATAATATGGATAATGTTATGTTACTATGAAAATTGATAATCAATGATTACTATAATTATCAATAAACAAAAACTGAAAAAACATTCTTTTCATGAAAGTTTTGAGGAATTTTTTTATTTTCATCAGTACAATTATTAAAATCAACACAGGAACTTGAATAAATTTCTATACATACACACAGATATGTCATAGTTCAAAACAATTCTTTTATAGTGAATTTATATGGAATTTTAGGTTTGATGGGTAGTTTGGTTTCATCCAGAGGTTACTAGAGCCATTTACAGTACAGTTTTCCAAAGAGATAAATCAGAAGCTTAAATTGAGCCTGAAGGTCTATTTAAAACTTTTTAATAGAGAAAATTGATAATTTTAAAAAACTTGTAATTTCCTTTTTCTAAACTCAGTTTATCAAATGTGCCTTATTCTGGAAGAATTGCTCTCTACATATTCCAGTCCTCTTCTTCCTACTGTTTCCTATTCTAGGTTAGACAAAGGACGCTCAGAATTAATATCTTTGTGCAATTCCCATGAAACAAATTTTAATGAAGTTTCCACTTTGTAAATTGCTTGAAGATACTGCAACAAGCGTGTCCAGTGACAGGTCATCCTGCACTTTATTTGAACACTGCACCAGACACTAGTTGTTGTCTTCAACATCACCACCAGAGACCCTATCTAAGCCGGATCAGTGCTGCCCCACTAAGGAGCACTCCATCCCAAGTATCAGGGTTGGAAGTTACATTTTATAGAGATGATTCCACTCCTTTCCCAGCCTTCAGAGACCTTCAAATTGATGACACCTAAGTCATAGACCATTTTCAAAGCTCCATTCCTAACGAGAGCAAATACCGTTAACATGATATTAGGTAAGAATAACTTTTGTTGAATGATCATGCTCATCTTGCTACCTGGCAAGGTCATTTATACACCTTCTAATAACAATAATACCTTTTTACTGAATGTTTTCTGTGGACCAGGAGCTATTTTCATCCATAAATATTAACACATTTAATCCTTGCCACCAATCTCTGAGTTGTAGGTGCAATTAAAATGTTATGAAAAGTCACTTTAATCAAAATGATGAAACCATACCTATGTCAATAGGATGTTAAACAATGGGGAGAAAAATATTCTCCACCCCCATTGCTCTTGCTATTTAGGGAAACCCAATAGGAGTTTAAGTCCTAGCTCCTCTTACAGGAATTTTCCTTAGTTGCTCTATACCCTGTCTTTTCTGCCAGGATAGCGTGTATGGTAAAGCCCATCACTACACTTTAGAGTGATTTAAAATTACTGGGGGTACAAAGGAATGTGAAGAGATTACCACAAAATTTGGGGAAAAAAATTATTCACCAAAATGCATCCTCACACGTGTGTGTTCTATGATCAGGTTGCTGTAGCCAGCAGATAATTCCTAGAGAACTTTGTTATACCCTCTGAGCTCTGTTTCATTTATAACAAGTATCTTCTCTTGATTGAAATCTTGTAATTCCCCATTATCATCCTTTTTTTTAAGCCCTCTGCTTTGACCTATGTTACTGTCCCTTGATAGGACATACAGGCACATACATCCATGCAGTTGGGGCAGGAGTGGCTGTATATTTGGCTCTTTTCAACATTATCTGTATGGGATTCTTTCAGTGTTGCAAGTGATTGTCACCTTTCACTTTCATTCCTGTGCAGCACTATTCCAACATATGGACATAATACAGCTGTATTTGTTCTATTTTTGATGGATATCTGGGTTGTTTCAAGTCTGAGGCTATGGCAAATAGTGTTGATATGAACATTCTTGTGTATATTTTTTAATGGAGTCATGTTTACAGATCTATTGGGTATGTCTTTAAGAGTAGAATTGTTGAAATGTAGAAAAATGTTTATGTTCAGCTGCTGTAGCTTCTTCAAATTTTCCCAATATTGAATGTGTATCTTGCTTTGGATAGTATGTACATTTAAATATTAGTTCTTCCAATCCATGTGTATTTCCCCTTTTATAACTATCTTCAGTGTTGTATAGCATTCTGTGTATAGCTCTCTTACCTCCTAGGTTTACTTTACCCCAGGTATTTTATACTGTTTAAAGTAATTATAAATGGAATTGTTCACTTTATTTCTTTCTGATAGTTCATTATTACTGTACAGAAATTGATTTTGTATCCTGCAACTTTATTGAACTATTTAATTCTGATTTTTTTTTTTTTTTGCTTGTTTGTTTGTGGGGTCCTTCGGCTTTCTAACATGTCATCTGCAGAGGGAGCAGTTTAACTTCTTCCTGTCTTCTTTGAACACCTTTTATTTTCTTGCCTAATTCCTGTGGCTATCCAATTAAAATTGATGGGAATGTGTACCTGTGAGTTGTTCTTGATCTTAGGGGAAAAGCTTCCAGCTTTGCTCTATAGTATGTTATCCATGGTCTTGTCAATTCTAGCATTTATTATTGATCATATGAGTTGAGGTAAGTTCCCTGTATACCCGCTTTGTTGGCTTTTTATCATAAATGGATGTTAAATTTTATCAAGTGCCTTTTTTGCATCTACTGAGATGATCATTACATGATTTTTATTTTTCATTTTGTTAATCTGATGTATCACATTGATTGATTTATGAATGTTGAACTTTATCTGCATCCTTGGAATGAAACCCACCTGATCATAGTGTCTGGTCCTGTAAATGTGTTATTAAATTTGGTTGGTCAATATTTTACTGGTAGCTATTTTAGATTTAACTTGTTTCCTTTTTTCTGACTTGTATCTATAACCTCATTTTAAAATCTCACTTTCTCTGATCTATCATATTTGACTCATATATTGAAACCAATTTCCAACAATGGTGTTAAAAAATCACTTGTTAGTAATAATAGCTTATACAATTCTTTGAATTTTCTGAATCCCATTATACCATATACAAATAATTTTTTCTATACTGTTCTTAATTCTTTTCATTTCTTTATGGTACTAGCATAAGTATCAGTGAAATAGCAGAAGTTATAACAGGCATTTTCTGCTTCTTGATTTTAGGTAATGCCTTCAATAACTAATGTAAGTTTCCCACACTTTTTCGGTAAAATTGTTCATTTTTTGAACGTTTCCTTCAATACTGTATTAGCTAAGTTTGTCTATAAATAGGTATACCTATTATAAATAGGTATACCTATAAATAGGTATTGCATTTTTATCAAGCAATTTCAAATTTTTATTTAATTATTTCGAGACTAGGTCTCACTTTGTTGCCCCAGTTGTCTCAATCCTGATCCCGATCAGTTGTCCCAATCCCACGGACTCAAGTGATCCCTAACCTCAGTCTCCCAGTAACTGAGATTACAGGTGCTTGCCACAACACCCGGCTTTTTTTTAGAGACTAGGTCTCACTATGTTGCCTAGGGTAGTCTCAAACCCGCAGACCCAAGCGATCCCTGGCCTCAGCCTCCCAGCACTGGGATTACAGCTGCACACCACCACGCCCAGCAGCACTTTTTTAGCTCTATTATGATATTACAGCTTTTCTTTGTTATAACAATAAGTGAGGGTTATTACTGATTTTTTAAGTTACAATATTCTGGATAAAATAATTCTTGTTTATGTTATATTTTTATATATTGGTAGTTTTATTCATATTTCAGATTCTTGATATTTATGATTATGAGGGATTGGTAAGCAATTTTCCTTTAATTTTCTTGTCAGATTTTGGTTTCAAGGTTAGATAGGTCTCATGTTTAAATGTCAAAATTATAGAAAAATATGTTTGAATATGGAATAGTGCTTTTTTTTATATTCCAGAAATTTGTATTACCAGATATGTAACACTATTCTTCCAATTTAAAATTTTACATTACTTTGACACTATTGTGTTAGTATCCCGGGTGTGACAATGTACAAAGCTTTAGAAGATGTTACTTTTGAGGAAAAGTGGATGCATGAGATCTCTCTGTGTTGTTTAAGTGTTTATGAATATCTCAAAATAAGCTAAATTTCAAAAATTAACATTAATATAGTGCCGTATGGTAAGCCCTGTGATATATATTACCTGATTTGGTGATTATAACTTCTCTCTGAAGTAGGAACTATTCATTTGGTGAAATTTGGAGAGGCTTCAGTTTAGAGAAGTTCCTTTAAATATTTTCTTCAGTGCCATTTTGGTGGCAATGAATTCCTGTAGCTTTAGCTTATCTAGAAAGTTCTTCATTTCTTTTTCACATCTAATGAGCCTTGCCAGTTACAGAATTCTTGGTTGAAATGTTTTTCCTTTCAGCAGTGTGATTTTATTATCTCCTTCCATTGTAGCCTGTAAAATTCCTATTGAAAATCTGTTGATAGTTTTATGGGCTTCCCTGTTTGTGACAAGCTATTTTTCCCTTGCTGTTTTTAAGATCCTTCTTCAGCATTCATTTCTGCCATTTTAATTATAATGTGTCATGATGGAGGTCCCTTGGGTTCCTTTTATTTGGAACTCTGAATTCCTGTCTTCCTTCCTTAGGAAAATTTTGGTGACTTGTTCCTCAAATATTTTTTTCTGGCCCTTTCATCTTCTGGCACCAATATAATGTTAATAAAGAGGATTGCTTCTTAATGTTGTCTGAGCTCTCTCTTAAGACTGCCTTCACTTTTTTTTCATTCTGATACTCTGAGTTGTATTGCTTTGTCCACTAACTCACTTATTTGCTCCTCTGCTTCTAGTCTGCTGTTAGACACATCTATTGATTTTTCCATTCTGTTACTATACTTGTTGACTCTCTGACATTTGAATCTTCCTTTAATTTTCTATCCATATCTTCCCATGATCGGTAAACATCTTTATAACCATTACTTTGAACTCTATCAGGTGATTGCTTACCGTCATATCCTTAG
The DNA here is from genome assembly GCA_004024945.1 of Uropsilus gracilis. NCBI lineage: Eukaryota > Metazoa > Chordata > Mammalia > Eulipotyphla > Talpidae > Uropsilus > Uropsilus gracilis. The sequence continues at coordinate 89,059 of PVHY01003300.1, read as the reverse complement.
AGTCTTTTCCAGAGTTTTATCTAGCTCTTTTGTTGAGGGCATGGGCTACTGTTTCCACATTTTGCTTCATTCTCTGTATTGTCTCTGTGTTTTAAAAACTATATTACCTAGTCATGAGGGTCTGGTCTGATAGAATGGTGCAGAGCCAGGAGCACAGTTCCCTCTGGTTTCCTGAGCTAGTCACTCAAGGTGCATCTCCTTTGTGGGCTGCAGGAACCAGCCTTCTCTGTTGGCACAACACACTGGGCAGAGCTTTTCATGGCATAGCAACTGGGCTTAACCTAGGCCCTCAAGTATAGTGTGTTGCATGGATGGAGCTGTGGGCTAGATCTTGGTATGAGTTGACTGTGGGGAATGTCTTCTAGTTCCAGTAGTGGCTTACAGCACTATGTGACAGGCAAGTGGAGCTGCTGACACTTGAACTTGAGGCATTCTCATTTAATGGTGTATTGGACCTGTTTGTTAGCACGCAGGTGGGGGCTGCCAGGGGCTGGGCCTGTTTATTTACCCAGGACTGGGCCTTTTTGGTTGCTGTCCCTGTTCTCGACTTGCTCAGGCAACTTTGCAGAAGTAGTTGGAGCTTTCATTGAAGGCTCACCATCAGGGTCTAGTATAATGAAGATTGGGTTCCAAGGTGGTGCCTGCCAATGTTTCCAATTTGGGGTTCCTCCCCATAGTTTCTTGCTTCTCTGGCACACATTGTAAAGGCAACATGTGGGATTCATTCACTTATGAGCCTGGCACTTAGAGTAGTGTTTAGTGTTACTGCATTGGGTTCCAGGGGGTGACTGAATCTGTAGAAGCTGTTTTAAACCGTTTGTTGAGATAGCGTTGGTTTACAATGTGTTGGTATTTTGGAAGTATAGAACTGTCCCCTCCCTCTCATCTGTTGTCACCATAGCACACCCACCACCAGGGCACATAGTCCACTGTGCTCCCTCCCTATTCTGAATGCCTAGGTTCTAAGTTAGCTTATAAGAATTAGTTTTTAAGCTTATCTTTGAGATCTTTGTTCAATTTGTCTATCACCTACACAGAAGGAACACCAACCAGTAGTTTTTTGTAGCTCTTCCATATTAGTCCCTTGTCAGATGTATAGTATACAAATATTTCTCCCCATTTGGTAGCGTGTCTCTTCATTTTAGTGAAAGTTTCTTTTGCCCTGCAGAAGCCTTTAAGTTTGATGTAGTCCCAGTTGTTTATATTCTTTTTAATTTTCCTTGCTGCTGGGAACAAATCTTCAAAGACATCACTGAGGCTTTAAGTCATGTTTTGCCTGTATTTTCTTGTATGTATTTTATGGGTTCAGGTCTTATATCTAAGTCTTCTGTTTTGAACTAAGTTTTGAATATGGTATGAGGTACTGGTCTTACTCTTTTACATTCAGCTGTTCAGTTTCCCCCACACTGTTTACTAAGTATGAGGCTATCCTGTTCCCGTGCATGCTCTTGGCTCCTTTGTCATAGATTCACTGTCCAGTAGGTGTGTGTGTTTTTCTGTGGGCTCTCTAGTTCTTTACATTGATCTGTATGTCTGTTTTTGTTCCAATACCAGAAAGATTTTATTAGGGCTTTATAATAATTTGAAGTCGGGAAGGGTGATACATTTATACTTTTTTTTGTCAGGATTCTATTGACTATTCAAGGTTTTTTGTGATTCAATATGATTTCCATTAGTATTTGTTCCAGTTCCTTTAAGAATACTGTTGATATTTTTATTGGAGTTGAATTGAACATATGTGAATAGGGTGGCCATTTTAACGATGTTGATTCTTCCAATCCACAAGTAGAAAATATTTTGTGTCAAACAATGTCTTATAGTTTTCTTTGTATAGATCTTTTACCTTCTGTGTTAGGTTTATTCCTAGTGTTTATTTTTTGATGATTGTGAAGTAGTATCACTTTCCTAGTTTCTCCTTCTATCTCATTGTTTGTAATAGGAAGATAACTGGTTTTGTGTATTGACTTTATACCCTTCCACTTTGTTAATGATTGTTTTGATTAGTTTTTCCTTGGAGTCTTGGGGGTTCTCCAGATCATGTCATTTGAAAGTCATGATCATTTTACTTCTTTTCCAATGAATTCTTCTAGTTGCTCTAGTTAGACCTTCCAATACTCTGTTAAACAGTAGTAGTGAGAATGGACATCCTTGTCTTATACTAGATCGTAGTGGAGAAGCTTTCACTTTTTCAGTATTGAGAATGATAGCTAGCTGTGGGTTTGTTGTAAAAGGCTTTTATTTATTTTATTTTTTTTTGTAGCACTATTTTTTTTAATTTAAAATTTTTAATTTTAAAATTTTTAATTTAATTTATATATAAATTTCACAACATAGTAATTCCAGGGATTTACCCCCCTCTCTTCCCTCCCCCCCCTTTTCCCTCCTGCTCAAAGTTGTGCACTTCAGTGCTTAGCTTGTTTTGACTTTTCCTCAAGTCCTTTGTTTATTTTTTCACTATATCCCATATATTAGTGAAACCATTTGGTTTCTGTCTTTTTCTTTATGACTTGTTTCTGCTAATATGATTTCTTCTAAGTACATCCATGTTGTTATAAATTCGTCAAATTTGTCATTTTTGATTGATGAGTAATATTCCATTGTGTATGTATACCACATTTTTTTCACCCAGTCATCTGTTTTGGGGCATTTAGGTTGCTTCCATGACCTTGCAATTATAAATTGTGCTGCAGTAAACATCTGAGCACAGGTGTCCCTTTTTACCCATATTGAGGTCTCTTTTGGGTAGATTCCCAAGAGAGCAATTGCTGGGTCAAATGGTAGTTCCATTTTCATTAACTTGAGGGTCCTCCACACAGCTTTCCATAGTGGTTGGACTAGCTTACATTCCCATCAGCAGTGTAGTAGTGTTCCTTTCTCTCCACATCCTCGCCAGCAATTCTTGTTGTCCATTCTTTGGATGTGGGCCATTCTTACTGGTGTAAGGTGGTATCTCATTGTGGTTTTGATTTGCATTTCCCTTATTACTAGCGACATTGAGTAATTTTAAAAGGCTTTTATTAAGTGAAGCTATGTTCATTTAATCTCAGGTTTTCCAGGTTTCATCATAAAAGGATGTTGAATGTTACCAAATGTTTTGTTGGTGTCTGTTGATATGATCATATGGTTTTTATCTTTCTGTTGACATGATGAATTACGCTGATTTTCAGATGCTGAACACCTTTAGTGAGTGGATCAGCAGCTGAAAAGAAATTCCAATTGGTCGTGGTGTTTAATCCTTTTAATGAATTGTTGAATTGAGTTTGCTAGAATTGTATTAAGAATATTTGCATTTGAACCAGGCACGGTGGCATGTTCCTTTAATTGCAGCCTAAAGAAGCAAGACCGAGGCTAGGAATCGCTTGAGTCCGTGGGTTCGAGACCAGCCTGGGGGTGTGAGACCTGCCTGGGGTAACATAGTGTGACCTAGTCTCAAAAGATAGCTGGGCATGGTGGTGCATGCCTGTAATCCAAGCTACCTGGGAGGCTGAGGCTGGGGATCTCTTGAGTCCATGGTACCCCGGGCAACATGAACCTGCAGTTCCCTAGACAACAAAGCGAGACTTAGTCTCAAAAAAAAAAAAAAATTGCATCTATGTCAATTAGGAAAACTGGCTGTTTTCTTTTTGTGTGTGTTTTTCTTTGTTTGGCGTAGTATTGTTGGCCTCAAAATGTGTTAGGACTTCCTCTTTTCAATTTTTTTAAAAGAGTGTGAGTAGGATAGGTGTTCATCTTTTTTTTTTCTTGCATTTCTTTTTTTTTATTATATATATATATTTTACAACATTGTCTACCCTGAGGTTCTCCCAACACCTTATCACCCATGAACCATCTTAATCTCTTGTGCCATCTCTCCCCTGACTTTACCCTCCCCCCACCAGTTACTCTATGCTTCAGTTCTGTTGACAATTTTAAATTTTTCTTGTCCATTTGTTTATTTTCCCTATATCTTACCTCATATAAGTGAGACCATCAAGTATTTCTCTTTTTCTTTCTGTCTTATTTCTGCTAACATGATTCCTTCTAGCTCCACCCATGTTGGTACAAGTGACATAGTTTGTCTTTTTTGATTGATGAATATTATTCCATTGTGTACATATACCACAACTTACTGACACATTCGTCTGTTTTGGGGAGTTTGGATTGTTTCTATATCCTGGCTATTGTAAATAGTGTTGCAGTAAGCATCCACATACAGGTATCCTTTTGGATTAGTGTTTTTGTATCCTTTGGGTAAATCCCCAGAAGTGGGATTGCTGGATTGAATGGTATTTCCACTTTCAGTAGTTTGAGAATCCTCCACACCGCTTTCCATAGTGACTGGACCAGTTTGCACTTCCACCAGCAGTGTATAAGTGTACCTTTTGCTCCACATCCATGCCAGCATTTGTTGTTGTTGTTTTTTCTTTTAATATGGGTCATTCTTATTGGTATGAAATAGTATCTCATTGTGGTTTTGATTTGCATTTCCCTGATTATTAGTTATGTTGAACATTTTTTCATATGCCTATTGGCCATTTGTATTTCTTCTTTCAAGAAGTGTCTTTTTAGCTCTTCACCCCAGGTATTCATCTTTGAAGGGTTGGTAAATTCACTCATGAAACTACCTTGTTCTGGATTTTTGATTTCCTGGGAGAGTTTTGACAGTTTCAATTTCCCTGTGACCAGTTCATTCAGGATTTGTATTTTTTTATTCAGCCTCACATTATTGACTAATTTTCAAAATTTGTTCATCCCTTCTAGGTTATTAAACTTGTTAGTGTATAAATGTTTATAGTAGTTTCTAAATACTCTCTGAATTTTTGCCATGTCTTGTAGTTTCTTCTCTTTTATTTTTTATTCTATTTTGAGACTTTTCCCTGTCAGTGAGCCTTGCTAGATTTGTGTATTTTGCTTATTTTTCTGAGAACCAGTTTTTGTTTTTTTGAACTTTTCCTTTTTGTGTGTCTACACTATTTTGGCTTTGGTTTTCATTTTTTCAGATCTTCTGTTGACTGTTCTTTTTCTTTTTTTTTTTTTTTTTTTTTTTTTTTTTTTTTTTTT
>PVHY01003300.1:0-83919 GCA_004024945.1 Uropsilus gracilis | reverse complement strand
GGTCTATATTGCTGTATAATTCCCTCTTAGTGCAGATTCTGATGCATCCTGTAAGCTCTGAAAAGCTATGTCTTCATTACCATGTCTCAAGGGGTTTTTTTTGTTTTTTTTTAATTTCTTCTTTGATTTCTTTATTAACTGAGTAGTTTTTTAGTACAGTGTTGTTCAGTCTCCATGTATTAGAGGATTTTCCTGTTTTCTTTTGAGAATTAGTTTCTAATTCTGCCTTTGTGGTCTGAAAGGATGTTAGATATGATTTCAACTTTCATGAATTTGTTGATGCTTTATGACCCAGAATATGGTCCATTCTGGAAAATGTCCCATGTGCTATTAGAAAAAAAATGTATATTCTAATTTTTCCCAGTACATTGCCCTCTAAATGTCTAATCCACCCATGTAGCCTAATTATTTAAAGCTATTTTCTGCCTAGTTGATATATCCATTGGCAAAAGTGGAGTGTTGAAGCTCCTTGCCACAAGTCTTTTTTTTTTTTCTGACATCAATTTTCAGAGTTAATAGTAGTTGCTTATATATAGTAGTATATTTTAGCACACCTTAATTTGGTGGTACACAGTGGTTACATCTTCCTGGTGTATTATTCCCTTCATTATATTGCATTCATTACCATTTCTTTTTACCTTTCTTAACTGGAAATCTATTTTGTCTGATGTAAGTAAGGCTATCCCTGCCTTCTTTTGGGTTCCCTTATCTCATGGGCATGTTTTCCAGCCCTTCAGTTCAAGCATATTTTGTCTTTAGAGTTTTGGTATCTCTCCTGGAGACAGAAGGTTGAATTCTGTTTTCTGATCCAACTAGATAGTCTGTCTTTTAAAATTGGTGAGTTTGGGATAGGATGATTATTGATATATGAAATTGTGTTGCTGAAATTTTGTTGTTAATTTTTAAAGTTCAATCTATTTCCTTACTCAATTCTTTGTGTATGCTTGCTTCTCTCTTTGGTTTAGATGTGAGTTCAATATTTCTTGGAAAGTGGTCTAATGTTTGCAAATTCCTTGAATTCCTCATGTCTGAAAAGACCTATTGCTCCTTCATATCTGTAGGAGAGCATTAGAAGATGAGAGTATTCATGGTTGGTGCTTTATTTGGATCTTGTCATTCCATCCTCTCCTTGCCTTTAGCATTTCTTTATAAATGTCCAATGTTAGCCTACTGGGATACCTTTACAGGTTATCTGCTTCTCCCTCGTCAGCTTAAATATTCCTAAGTAGTAAAATGTCTAAGAGATCAAGACAATGTCTTGGTGTTGTTCTCATTTTGTTTGGCAACCAGGTTCTTTCAGCTTTCTGGATTTGTACATTTATTCCCTTTTCTAGGTAAGAGATTTTTCTGCATTTTTTCTTTAGTACAATTTCTGTTTCTGTTTTTCTTCTCTCTTCCCGTGTTTACAATATTGTTGTGTTGCTTTGCCTCGTGAAGTTAGATACTTGTACTGTTTTCTTCATTTTCTTTTACTTTATTCATTTTCTAGCTCTTTCATTTGATCTATTCTATTTCATTTGATCTATAACTTTCTCTGGAATTTTTTACACCTCCTTTATGTCTCACTTTGTATCCTGAATCTCCATTGTTTTCTTGAGGCTTTATTTTCTATCTTTTGTTTTTATTTCTAAAATATTTACTTGTTTTCCTGGGTATTCTAGTATTTTTCCATTTCTTTGAATAGCTTGTCATGAACATTGTATACCCTGTCTCTGATAGGAAGAATATATCTTCCATGTCTTTAAAGTTTGGTTTTGGAGATTTGTCCTTCCTCTGTGTTGTATTATGTGATACATAATGGTCTTATGTAGCCATTTGTTCACTTTTTCCTTTTCTCCATTATTTGCTTTGGGGCCCAGAAGCTGTGCGTGGGATTTCTGATGAGTGTGGCTCCTCTCCCCTCACCCCCCACCCTTGCCACTGGACCTGGGTCTCACCTGTCTGGCCAGGCAGCTGGCAGAGTTTTGCAGGGCCCAAGGCCACTCTGGTGCCTCCTCCAGTACAGGATGAGAGCCTCAGTGATCTGGGCAGCCAGCTGTTAGGGTCACTCCGGGCCTAGGGATGTTCTGACACCTTCATCTGGGTCTCAAAGCATGGGGATTCATTTTACTGTGTCCTATAATAGGGCTGGTGTATTGGGCAAAACCCACTTTCCAGGGATAAGTTACGCACCTTAGAGATTTCTTTCTGATTGCACCTGTTGTACTCAGAGTAGGATTTCTTCCTTGATGAATGCATACTTCTACTTTAGTGCTACCTTTTTATTCCCTGTTGTGTTGTTCATTTCTTGGGGCCTTGGTGTCCCTATTGTTTAGAAAAGTTGATGACAGTAGCTATGTTGTAATTATAAGATTCAGTTAATCCATACTTTGAACAGTTTCTGACAAGGATTAAAGCATGATAAGAGTAATCTTATTACTACAAACATACTACACTTGGAGTTTTTGTAATGATTTCTTGAGTAATAAGAAGTGACATTTGAATTGGTTCTTAATGGTTATATCTTAATACCTAAATTTTAGCATTGCTTGTTAAATCTACCAAATTTTGTGAGAAAAATAAATAGTAGGAATAATTTTTGTTTTTAAAAAAACTTTTAATAAATGTGCCATTTACAGTATAAGCCTGATAGATCAGATACAAGTTGTACAATGCAGGCTATAAAGTAACACATTCATCTTTGGCCAGAGCTAAATGAGCTTTATTGGTGGTGCACTAGTGTTGGCATAATGCCAATACAAGTATTATAAGGGCTCTGTAAGTGACACAGTTATTTAACATAGAAAAGAAGCTTTCCTAATTTATAATAATCCTGGGAGATGTTCCAGTGCTGGTATCAGATTACCAGGCTTACTGTGTTGCTCAGCCATCTCTCAGATAGAGATTTCATCTGCGTCATTGAAAATCTGCATCTCTGCACACAATGAGGAAAAAGAAAAGCATCCTCTTCTTATTGAGTGTGCGATTGTTCATGGTCATCAGAGAGAACATGGTCATAAGGCCACGCAAAACTGTAAAGCAATCTGAGCAGTATCTTTGGTGGGGGTGGCCATGGCCTAGCAAAATATCTAAAAAGACAGTAAGCACATTTGGGGAGGGAGGCACAGCCAGCAGCAGTTCATTTCCTGCAATGATATTTGAAGAAGAGTATTTAGAAGAAGAAGATATATAAGTGGCTCCCTTTGCGTAATCTTACATAGGGAGGAAAAGGAAAATAGCCTCCTGTTCAATATAATTCCCAGCTTCACATAATATGGGTCTTTACATATTAAATTCTTCCAACTGGATTATATTTCCCAATATACTTAACAAATATATGACCATTCAGATACTATTATAAGATGCCATCTACTTTTAAAATGTATTTTAAGACTATTGTATTATCAATTATAATCATATTACACATGTAATATAACAGTGAGTAGGCCGGGCATGATGGCATGTGCCTGTAAGCAGCAGCCTAGGAAGCCACAGTGGGGACCAGGGATCGCGGTTCGATTCCCACTTGGGGCAGTGTAGTGAGACCTAGTTTCAAAAAAATAGCTGGGCGTGGTGGCACACTCCTGTGACCCTAGCTACCTGGGAAGCTGAAGCTGGGGATTGCTTGACTCCGTGGTACCCCAGGCAATGTGAACCTGCAGTTCCACAGGCAAAAATAGCAAGACCTAGTCTCAAAAAATAAATAAATAACAGTGAGTAATCATCATCTTTGTTGCCTCTCTTAACTATGCATATGCATTAAACAGAATTGATGTCATTTATCTTTCTTTGTCACCCAATAATAGTATGACAATATTTGTCATTAAAAATTATGCAGATGAAGGTAAGAATTTGCTCTTAATGTTACTTTTTTTTATAAATTTTGCTACAAAAAGTTTTTAATCCTACAAACAAAAGCTGTGGTTAACTGTTTACCTACACTGTGCTTGAGAGGCTATTTAATATAACTTGTTTGATGCCAACCTACTTTTGGCTTCACTTCATCTGTCTTCTCTTTATTGTGTCATGATGTCAGTTTTGATCTATACCTTCCTACCTCTAGGCATCTTTGCCTAGAGATATAATCCTAAACTCCTTATGATTATAGGAACATCAAAGACTAACTGGTTTGCTTGGCTGCAGAGGTCTATACAAGTAATACAGTCTTGTATAGACAACTTAAAAGAGATTTATAGTTTTCAGTAAAATTCCTAAGAATGCATGATTATCCAACCTTTTTTTCCTTTCTTTGTGACAACATAATGTCAATCACAGAATGTGACTTGGTAAATGGTACCAATTCTAATTTATCATTTTTTCCTAAATTAGGTATTTTCACGTTGAACCTTCCCCTCATTTAAATATTAACATATCTTTGAATTCTGAGATAGTATGATCATTGTTATGAAACAAGGTGTCAGTTGTTCAAAACTCATCTACTTATAAATTTACAGATACTTAGAAGATAATAAGTCTTTTCCTTTGGAGAAAGATACAAAAATTAAAGTATTTAGACATTAACCAAATTATTTCTCCTTTTCAAAACGTAGTCAAATGTCTCAGACATTGCTCTCTGCTTAGACTAGTAAATTCTCTTTATATAAGATGGAATTATTGTCATTTAAGTTTTCTGCAAGCATTCTGCTTGAGGATTGGTTATATAACACTGATTAAATAATGAGGCCATGAAGTTAGGAATAAATAGAATATATGCTAACATGGATAGTGCAGAAAATATTCTGTCTGTACTCCCCAAATGGGAATGGATAGATTTATGTATAATATGCCAAAATCTTTAAGAATACTAATGTGGTAGTTGGGAAAACAACGCTATTTTTAATTAATTAGTCAAGAATAACCAAATCTAACATTTTAAAAGTCATTTTTATCACTTTTGCACATCTATAAGATAAGGGGATAAAACTAGAAGAATCTGTCTTTTAACACTAAAATTATATGAGGACATTACAGAATTTCTAGATGATCTAAAAATCATTCATGTCCACTTGGTAGTACAAACCCATGGGGGTGGGGGTGAGCATCTCTTAAGAGGAACTGCTTTTTCAAAATGCATTTTTAATTAAATCTACTTAAATATTACCTTTTAAAGACATTGTTTATACTGAAATTTATTGCAGTAAAGTCATACAGGATATATAATATAGAAACTGAAGAATTTCTGAAAAGAACAATTTTACATATCATTTCTAAGTTGCTCTGTCTCAGGAAATATCTACGATTTAAAAAAGTTACTTTCTCAGGAAATATCTACCGATTTAAAAAACTTATATACAGGGTGTCTGTAAAGTTAAAATATGCATTCGTTTTATTAAAATATATTTAACTGGTTAACTGTTTTACATTTGCAAAATGGCTTCATATAACCATAAATCTATATTTTCCAAAGGGAATCAATATATTTACAGTCACTTAGGTTGCCTTGCAAGTTTCATCGAAATGTTTTTCTTCACACTCCTATTTCAATGACTTCATATTGGTAGCTTGAAATCAGTAGGAGTACTTACATCAAGAAATCAGAAAATTGGTTTTTTAATGCTTTGCTTAGGTTACATTTTAGAAGTGCTGTTTTTAATCATTGAACAGCACAGTGGATTAACAGTTAATGAAAGAAAGGTTGCTATAATCATAAAATTCAAGCCTTCCTGTATCAATATAAAAACCCGTAACTGTTCCAGATTCTATAACAGTCAAAAGTGAATATTCACATAGCCTCTCACTCCCTTTAGTTTAACTGGAAGTTTTAAAAAAATGGTAGTCTATATCATACATGATTTACTCCATGTCTTTGAACCTGTATAAAAGTGGTATTCAATAAATTGCATTAGCTTTACATTTTCTACTATATTTTATTTTCATTGGAAATCCTTTAGCTGTATGTAGATCATAAAATTAAGTTAAAAAGTACTTTTGGGTCCCCAAGTTGATACATACAGTCCTCACAATCTTATAACTACTAAACTGTAAACTTTAGGTTTAAATAAAAAATTTAAATTAGTTCTTCAGTCACCATGGTACATATCTACCTCATCAATACTGCGGAGTTCTCCAGAAATTTGGGCCTTATTCTGTGCCAAATTGAAGCACAGAATTTTTTCAGCTTTTTTGGTGCCTCAGTTTTCTGAGATAGTGACAATTTTAGGAGACAGTAATCTTAAAATAACAATATAACATTTGTTATTTTTGGCATATCATGTTATTTCACAACCAACTCATCAAGTAGAACCTGCAATGTGAAAGAGCACTTAATCTTGTTAGGTGTTATTAGCAGTAAGCCATAAGTATAGTTTTAATCAATTTTAAAAGGCTTTACAAATTGTAATTAACTTGATAGCATACCATTAAAAGTGAATTCCTAAGGTCAAAGAAAGCCTTTCTGCTAAAACAAAAAAAACCCTTTAATACATTTATTATATAATGTATATAAATTTGATGGAAAAACTATCCATATTAAGTAAATTTCCTGATCCTGAATATCTTAAAAAACTAATTTCAACATAGAAAAATTTCATTACTTGTGTGTTGTTTGAAATAACAAAAGTCAAGCACAGCTTTCTTGATTATATAGATTTTTAAATCCCAATTTCATGGAACTCTCTAAATTTCTATCAGAATATCATACCACCCATTTTTACAGGGCTTACAGTTTAAGTGCTTACTTGCATTATTTTATTATTTCAACAAATCTAAAATATAAACATGACTGATGCTCTTGTGCCCTCCTTTGGATAAAACTTGGAAAAATAGTTAACATGCTCAAAGTTACATAACAATCAGTGCAAAACTGGATTCAAACCCCAACCCTTACGATTTTGCCACCATTCATCAAATGTTTACTCGATGTTGAACACAGTGCACGACCTCATTTAATGGTTACAACAATCTCAGTGTATTTTACAAATGGATTGGATGCAGAAAAGTCATTAGACTATGCTACTCTAATGAAATACCAGGTTAAGAGAATAAATTTCACTACAAACAAAACTATTAACTGGCACATATTTGCAGGAATAGTACTGAACTCTGCAGTTACTGTCATGTTTCATATTTACACTGATCATACATTTCCATGCTAGTTTTAACATTTATAAATACACAGATACTAATACATGTCAGAGACAAAATTTAAAACCATTCCTGTATTACTTCAAATCTTGTGCTCTTAACTATTTTTCCAATCTATGTTTTTATTGCAAATTCGCCGCTATTTTTCATATTCTCTATTGTCTGACATTGCTTATTAATGATTTTTTTTGAGTTTTTTAGGTTTTAGTGTTTGCTCATTTTGGCATTAAAATAAGATAGTGTTTTGGTATCATATTAACGGTGCCAAAATGAATATTTACATCATAGCAGATGCAGAAAAATAGCTTTGAGTACTATACTACACAATTTCTATTGTATTTTAAAGTATTGTATTTAAAGTAGTAAGATAGCAAGCTATAATACTAATATGAAATGTGCATTAGACTTTGAGCTAAATAGTTCCTTTGCACATTAAATGGGAAATTTATGTAATTTTAAATTGAACCAAAGAAACTGACTTGTTAATTTGTTGGATATTTTGATTTAAAGCTTTATAATAACAAAATATAAGACAGGTTGATAAATTTGCCAAATCTACATAATTTATATTGACGGAACCTGTGGAATATGTGCGTGGAGATTGATCACTTTTCCTCGGTCATAAAAGCACTTTTTATATGACCTCAATTTCCCTTCTCACCTTTTAGTCAGCAGTATTTCTAGTTCTTCATAATGCATTTTTAAATAACAAAAGGCATGCATGTTACCCAAGTACCATAAATACTTCCAGGGTAAATTTTCAGTTAAATTTTAATTAGGCTTTTTAAATTTTAATTTATTTTATTTAATTAGGCTTTTTCTTTTCTAGCTAAATCCATTTTTATAGATATAGTTAGTCTTACAAGGAACATGGTATCTAAAAAGGAGATAAAAGAAGTGTGCATACATGTCCACAGACAAAACATATAAAATGGGAAAGAGAAACATGTTTCTAGTACAACTTTCCTTATCTAGAATTAGGTGTACCCAAACAATGTACCTTTATGAAGTAGAAATGACTATTTTAAAGTTTTTTAAAGGTAATAATCTAGGTATTTAAACGCATTTGTTTATATTTAATAAATAGTTTGCAAATATTTTCAAGTCATTTGGTATATATGCTATTAATTATTAAATGTAACTTGATTTGACAAGGTATTACAAGTCAGATGACCCAGGCTGGGAATTTTAACAAATTTTAAACAATGCATTTTAAAGGGATTTAAATTATAAAGACCTGTAGATTATATGCTGTTTTCCCTATACCTATCATTGAATTTAATAATACTGAGTTCAAATTGTATCACTTATAATTGAGTTAAAGTACTCAAATGCTTAGGAAAGTCTATTAGGGTGGGAAGGTAGGTGGATACCTGCCAATTGAGGTAGAGAAGAAATCAGTTCCCTTGGAGTGAACTCTAATATATAGCCACTCCCTGACCAAACAACAACTCAGGAGAAATTTATTTTTCTGTCATCTATTAGGCCTTTCTAATCAAAGCCTTTGCAATTTTTTAGCTATCATTACAAACTCCTATCCTAAATCATAGGAATTCAATAAAGTGTGATTAGATTTGCTTCTAAAAGGCTGAATTTTGTATGTTAGAGGAATGTGTACTTTTTAAGTAAATGCTAATGTGTAACATACAGTCCTCTAAATGTAAGTATTAAAGTCAGTAATAAATCCATCTACCTGATTCCATATTATGAGAAGACTCTGTCATCCCTTCTTCCAAAGATCCTAAAATAATTTAGTTTTATCTGAACCTAGAAAGGGAATGACATCCTTTACTGAATATACAGTTATATTTATATGTACTATATTAATGTATAAAGATAACTATTAGGGTCTTTCACTTGGTAGAGGACAGTTGGGGTCTGATACTTCATTTATCATTAGGTTTCTGAAATGTACCCCGATAGTTATTCTACTATATGTCATATATATTTTACAATTTGCTACTGATAGACATTTCAGTTGTTTTCCTCTTGGAACTCATATTCTTCTGCATTATTCCAGGCAGAAATGTATCCATTCATTTCTGGATAATTTAGCATTATTAAACACTTCTAAAGATTCCTCCAGAATAGCTGAAGGCATTTATTTACATATTTGCTAATCAGTACACAAAAATGCCAGTTCATCTCAACCCTTATCAACTTCACATACCCTGCCACCTCTTTACTCAGGCTGGAGAGTTTATGTTGTCATGATATTTCAAATTTAAGTTTTATTTTCCAGATGACTCAAAGTTGAACATCTTGTAAAGTGTTTATTAGAAATTTGCATGTTTTTAAGATTAATGATCATTGTTCTATTCTACTACCACCCTTATCCATGATTTTCAGTAGTTTTTAAATATATCCCTGATAGAAATTTATTGTTGGGCATAACTACTGTAAATGCATTCTCCAACACTGGAGTGCCACTTAGGTTTTTAAGATATTTTGATGAACCAAACTTTTTACTATTCAAATAAAAAAACATCGGCCTTGAGGAAAGTCAAAAGCTAAGCACCAAAATGAAGCGCACAACTATGAGCAGGAGGAAAAGGGGGGGGAAGGGAGGAAGGGGGGGCAAATCCTTGAGATTACAATGTTGTGAAATTTATATATAAATAAAAAAAAACCATAGGAAAAGTAGGTAGAGTATTTTTGTCCTTTTTATATCTAGCATAGAAGTAAAGCTGTCCCTATCTAAAGATGAGCTGGTAAGATACAGTAAAGCAGATAAAAAATAGACAACCCACAGACCCACCATTAAACATCCTGGACCCCCCAGTCCACCATGCCAGCGGGTACACAGTTGCATAGTCCAGACTCTAAGGTGAGGTACACACTCACCAATAAACAGCCAGGATACCCAGCTCAGGGCATGAGAGTTGGTGCAGCCCTACAGCCAAGGCCCTGCCCATTCACTAGGACCCCTGCCCTGTGGGAAGCAAGCAGTGTGGCCTGAAGCCGAAGTATGGGAGACAGGAAAACATACCAAAATGCCACAGAAACGGAGCTGACCTACAGAACACAACCACAAAAACACAGATCTTGCTATTGGTTTTATCTTGCAAGACTCTCCTTCAGATATTAGAGAGAAACAGGCATAGAGAAACTCTTGGAGTTTGTAAACACTAGATCCATCCTCCAAGAAATATTAAAAGGCGCTCTAGTATCTAAGCCAAAGAGAGGAACACCCATGAAAATTGGAATAAAGAAAAGTTAAGGACAAAATGTTAGTAGCAGACCTTCATATATTATAATCACTCTGATTGTAAATGGACTGATTTTACCAGTTATAAAACAAGAGTATCTGGTTGGATTAAAAAGTAAAATCTAACACTCTGCTTTCTTCAGGAAACACACCTGAGTGCCAAAGATAAACATAGGCTCAGATGAAAGAGTGAAAACAATCCTACAAGCAAACAGGAGCCAAAGGAAGGCAACAACAGTGCGACTTACATCTGATCAAATAGATCTGTAGCTTAAAAAAGGTAACTAGAGGCTGAGATAGAAGCTAATGATTAGCAAACAATACATCAAGAAGACTTAACACTCATCAGTATATATACACCAAAGAAGGGGCGCCAGAATATATGACAATTATTAGAGAACCTGACAACAGACATTGGGAAAGCATGTTCATGGTAGGGGGTTTTTAACACCACTTTCACTAAAGGGCAGATCAACCAGACAGAAAATAAATGACATACTATCCAGAAACAACTAGATGACAGAGGCTTAACAGAACAGGACACTGCATCCCCAAAAAGGCTGAACAGATGTTCTTCTTGAAGGCAAATGAGATTCTCCAGGATAGACCACTAACTGGGTCACAAAACAAGTATCAATAAATTAATAAAGACTGACATACCAGGTATCTTCTCTGATCATAATAGTATCAAACTAGAAATCAACACAAAAAAAGAAAGCATGGAAAAATACATCAAGACAAAGTGACAACTCAATTTATCAGAACCTGTGTGGCCCGATAAAAGTAATACTGAGAATATATAGCAATTCAAATAAAAAAATATATCAACATCAGTAACCATAAGGAAAATCTAAAGCAAAATCACGGTGAGGTATCACTTGTTGGAATTGCCTGTGAAAGTCTAGAAAATCAACAGTGGGCAGAGACATGGAGAAAAATACTGTTCTGTTACTGGGAATATACATTGGTGCTGCCACCATGGAAGACAGTATGGAGGCATGAAAAATTAAAAATATTATGACTACATTAGCCAGCAATTTCACTTCTGCATATTTTTTCAAAATAAAACATTACTTTGCAAAATAAATGCAACCCCATGTTCTCTGCAACATTATTTACACTAGCTAAGATATAGAAACAATGTAAATATTGATGGATGAATAGATCAATTAAATGATGAATTTATAACCAAAGAATTATGTACATGTGTTGATGGTTTTATATTCAGCCACTGAAAAAGTATGAAATCTAATCATTTGAAATAGCATGAATGAATCTAGAAACATTGTTCTAAGTAATATAAACCAGACACAGAAATACTATATGATCTCACTTGCATGTGGAATCTAGTAAAGAAAAACAAGCTTATACGCATAAAGAACAAATTGATGGTTGGCAGGGATATTGAAATGAATGAAGAGGATCAAAATGTTCAAATTCCAGTTATAAAATCACAGGGAAATAATACACCCTATGTTAGTACTGTATATCCTATATGAACATTACTGAGTCAAATCATGAAAATTTTATAACTCTGTTAACTGAACTTATGTGGTCATCATTTCATGATATGTGCAAATATTGAATCATTGTTCTACCTGGAAAAAATGTTATGTCATTTATAGCTCAGTAAAAAATAGTAAATTCCTACCTCAAGGAATTAGAAAAAAAGAGCAAAATAAATCCAAAGTAACCTGAAAGAAGAAAATATGAGAAGAGCAAACAACAGTAAAGTTTAAAACAGAAACATGAGGCTGAGCACAGTGGCATGTGCCTTTAATCTCAGCCTATGAAGCACGAGGCTGAGGCTAGGAATTGCTTGAATCTGTGTGTTCGAGACCCGCCTGGGCAACACAGCGAGACCTAGTCTCAAAAAAAAAAAAATTTTTAGAAACATGAGAGTGGCTCTTTGAAAAAAGCAGTAAAAGGAAACACTCTTAGGATGATGAAAAAACTAAAAAAGACAATATCATAATGACAAATTGTTCTATATTCTGCAGGCATCAAAAGTACAATAAAGTAATACTATAATCTGCATCTAAGTTTAACTTAGGTGAAACATACCAATTCTAAAAGCACAAACTATGAAAACTCTTCCAATGTGAAATGGATAACCTGAGTAGTCTTATAAAGGAAATCATAATTTGAAACGACGCCAGAAAAGGAAAAGTCTAGACATAAATGGCTACAATGGAGAAGCCTACCAAATTTTTAAAGGTGAACTAACACCAATTCTGCACAATCTCTTCCAGAAAATAAAGGAACAGTTTCCAGTTCACTTTAACAAGTTGATATTGCATTATTGATGAAAAGATGTTTTATCTTCACACCACTATTATTCAACAAAGTACTTGTAGTTCTAGTCAGTTCTCTGAGTTGAGAAGAGGAAATTAAAAGTATACAGGCTAAAAAGAAAGTTGTAAAACTTTTGAAAATAACATATTATTCTACAAAGAAAAGCTCAAGAATTCTAAAGTAAATAAAATCTCCCAGAGCTAACAACTGAATCCAGCAATTTCACAGATAAGAGATGAAATACAAAAAATTGGTGTATTTTCAGACTGACAATAAACAGACACCAAAGTAAAAGATGCAGCTCAAAACTATAAAATACTTAAATCTATAGCTCACAAACACAAGACTTTTATACTGGAAATTATAATACTGTGATGGAGAACACAGAATAGCCAAAGTCAATGTGGAGACATAGCATTTTCACAGATTTGTAGTATAAGCAAGTAAAGCTGTCACTTTTCCCTCAGTTGATATACAGGTCAACCCCAATTTTTTTTTCAAAATTCCAGCAAGACTAATGAGATTGAGGAGACTAATGGTACGTAAAATTTTTATGGGAGAGTTAAAATAACTTAGAAAAGCATAAAAAGGGAAAATATACAGGTAACATAATCAATATTGTGATTTTGGTTCAGGGATAAAGACACAGATGAATGAAATCTATAACCCAGAGGCAGACCCACACTAATTGCTCAGATGACTTTTGACAAGGGTGCAAAAATAAGTCATTGGATAACAGATACCTTTTCAAAACCTGATGTGGAACAACTGGATAGCCAGAGGTTAAAAAAAAAAAAAAGTGCTTTTTATATTCCTAAACCTCACACCTTATATAAAGTTAATTCAAAATGGATGATACGTAATATAGATACAACTTTTAGAAGATGAGTCAGAAGGAAAATATGGGAACCTATAGCCTGGTGAAAGAATTCTTAGATATGCCACAAAAATCAGAATTCATGAAAGAATATAATGTAGAAGATGGATTTATCAAAAATTTAAAACTTTTATTCCATGAAAGACCCTCTCAAAAGAATGAAAAGACAGCTATAAGTTGAGAAAATATTATGCAAACCACTTATAAAAAAACACTCATTAGTAGAATATATAATGAAATATGAAAACTCAACAGTAAAAGAAAAATAGAAAAAATGGGAATAAGTGAAGATAAAGATTTTTATCTTTAGCCTCTAACTTCATGTGAGTCTCTGTCCAGGAGAAGCTGAATGTTGGTCCAAGTGGGGGTGATTCTCCTAATCAACATTCTTTCCAACTATGGGAAAGTAGCCAACCCAGAATGGACAACCCTCATCTCTCAGCAAAGACATTTAAACCTTTCTGGCACTTACAGTTTTTTTAAATACCCCATTTTTCTAACCTCAAATGTCCTCCTTAATAGACCCTCTAAAAAAAGTGAGTTTTGTGAATTCTGGTGATAAATTCTCCACAGTTTTAATGAACTGAGGCAATTAGAAGCAAAAATCAAGTGACTCTCTGCACACAGCAGCGCCTGAACTAGTCAGCTTTCAGAGGGAAGCCTCCTGAGGTTTATAGACCAGGATATAGCAGAGTCATCTGCCAGTATATTTGGCCTTGTGTTTTTCTATAAGAAAAACTCAAACAAATCCTGCACTAGAAGGTTATTATGACCAGTAAATAAATCATTTATAGAATATTACTTCATAGAAATTTTGACTTCCAAACCTGCTTTTTCTTTGTACAACTAGGTACTGTCACAAACCCTCATCAGTCACTAATTAGGAAGAACTTTAATAAATATAAAGAAATTCCTCTCTAATATGCCAAACAGTGGTCAGCAGTCATCAAGAGACATAATCAAATTTAGAGAGATCATTTTCCTCCAGGGTCCCTCCCTCCCTTCTTTTCATGAAGTACCATTTTCTTACATCCTTGTGAATTTCTGTACTATCCACTTTAGTTAAGAATTTCCAGCTGCCTTTCAGAATTATAGTTGTAAGCAACCACCTCATATTCAGCTTAATGTTGAAAATGTTCAGTCAGATTCATCCACTCCCTGCTGTTCCCTACATCTCTCAAGTTAACTTTCTCACCCCATGCTTCAACACAGAAAGTATGCAAGAAGAAATACTCTTAACAACCTCATATGCACTTTGAAATCTACAGTGGGTACCAACTTTCTAAAAGTAGAAAACGCTAAAACACATGTAAGATTCTTATTGGCTTAAAGCCTGCTTCCACCACCCAAGTCTATGCCTTTGAGTTAAACTACATACCATATTACCACACAAAAGTCAGGATACAGACAGATAATACATCTATAAAGAAGAAGAAGTTACTAAAGAGACCATGTTTTGGGTAGCAGGGTAATAAAGGGATGTAGACAACATAGCCGTAGACTTTTTGTTGCTGTTGTTTTTATTATGCCTTAAATAGATATAGGCATAAAATAATAATTACTTATAATGATGATATATATTTAAGTTAGTAATATTTTCTGGATATATAAATATTATACAACACTTGCAAGAAAGCAGACAAGTATTTTTAAAACCAAAATATCAACCATATTAAATTAAAATTTCTATCGTAACAATTCTATCCCTTGCAAGAAAACTGTACACTTTTAGATAGAATGGAAGTCTCTACTTGTGAACTTCAGCTTTAATCTAGAGTTTTCAAACACTGATATGGTTGCATGGCCTTTTAAAAGCCGTTGGGTATAAGAATGATTAAATGTGGTTTTAGTAATTGGCATGCCTGTGCAACAAGGCATTTGGTAGGTGTGACTGACAGACCAGGAGTGTGTATAAGGGAAAACCTATGCTTATGTCTGCTTCAGTGACTTTATTAGCCACACCTTACTTGTAAATTGTAAACTGTCATTCAAAGTAGCATAGTGATGTTTGAAACAAGTCAGGTTATAATACCTCTACTTTTTTAATCTTAAATGCCTAAAGGTAAATTAAGAAAATGCACTTACGTTTTGGTTTAGAAAAGCATCCATCTGGGAAGAAAAATAACAACCCAAGATAGTAAAGAGCAATGGCTAAGATTTACAGCATTGTGCATATCCGCAAGTTGTATATTTAAATAACAAAATTAGCTAATTCAGCATTCATTATAGTTTAGCAACTATTTTAAATTGAGAACAAAGAAAATCCTTTTATTAATTATTGGCAACTCTTGAACCAGTATTTTAAAACATGAGAATAATGTAAACTGAATTAAAATTGCTTTCTAAAGAATAAAAATTTACTGGGGACTATAATGTCTTCATAAAGAAATATGGGGGAAAAATTGTTCTAAAGCATGCCGTTATTTTACATTAAAACATTAATGTAAAAATGCAGAAACAAATATATATTCATAGTATATTTCTCTAACAACTTAAATTTTTAACTAGAGATGTAAACAAAAATATTAGTTTACTTCTCATTAGTAATATTTAAATAATTTTTCTCAATACTAGATAATTTAGTAAGTAATATGTAAATGTATTGAAAAATTCACATTGCACATAAAAGTATATTATCATAAAAGAAAATCCTCATAATCCTTCTTCCTTCCTTAACCAGAATCCTTACAACAAAATAATTTTTGTGGTCTGAATTTTAATAAATAGTTCAAAGGTTTAGCTGTTGGGTAAGTATTAAAGTTTTTAATCTTTATAGCATGAGTTATCAAACTGAATTTTGGTTTCTGGTTGTTGCTCAAATTTTGAAGTAAAGACCTTTCTGTGTAATTGCTCAATAACGTAGTATTCATAGTGACATTTCCAATTTTTCATATCTGAATGGGTACAAAAGATATGTCAATAGATGGGGCAATCTCAAGGGACATTAGGTAGTTCAGTCTTTATCTGTGGATTCAATAGTAGGTTTCTTGGGTTTTCTTTTAAGATAGACCAAATCACAAAACTATGTCTCAGGAAGTCTATTTTTCTGACAGGTAAGAAAAGATAAACACCTGTAAGTTGATGTTTGAAGCCCAAACTAGTTTTGAAGTAACAAGAAAGGGAAAGCTAACAGTTCAAATTTCAGTCACTTTTCATTGAAATCCATCAATGTGTGCACTGGTCCATTAATTATGTGGCCTAGCACAAAATGGTATGTTAGTCTTCCCTTTAACTCTAGGATGACAGCTCTGAGGTAAGGTTTTAGGTCAGGAAGAAAGAGCTAGTTCAAACATTTTGCTGGTTTCAAGAATTTACCTGTCATGAATAAAAATGAAAAACTCTATTGAGAATCAAACAACAAAAATACCCAACTTATTTTCATATCACTATTAAGAACAAAATAAAATTGGAGAGATGATTAAGAATCTATGGTTCTACTTGATCCAATTGGATTTACTTGATCCAATGAATTATTCAAGAGAGGTCAGCAAATTATTTTTTATAAGGAGGCAAATGAAAAATATTTTAGATATTTCTATAACTCCAACATATAAGTGGGTAGGGATGTATCACAGCAACAGTTACAAGAGGCACTAAAAACCTCATGGAATCATGAAGGCCTATAGTGTGTTAACACAACGTGATTTCTGCCTACTCCTCTGAATATCAGCATGAAGAAATGCAGTGAGACCCAGCAAATGGTGTCTGTGACTATCTGAAGGTAGCCAAATGCCTTATCATGTAATTAGTGACAGGTATGAATGGATGAACAGAATTGAATACTGTCCCTACCCAATATCCAGTGAAATCACAGCCAAGGGAAAAGACCTGGAGAATTAGTAGGGAAAAGAGGCCCTGTAGAGCTTGATTCTAGTCTGACATAGTGGAAAGACTCTTCTTATGAAAGTCACCCCCTCCCCCTCTCACTGGGAAAGGGTGGGACAGGACAGCCTTGTGATCCACCTTTAAATTACCATCAGTCTTACTGTTATTTTCACTGACCCTGCTAAGGGATGTACTGGAGCCTTCTACTTAGGAGCTGGATGCCAAGGGGCTCTTGCTTCTGATTCTAAGCACTGAGTCACAACAGCCTAGCATAATTCTTTCTAGGAACAGTGCCAGGTGAGGGTTTGAACTGGGACTGTATATCTGTGAAACAGTAATGCAGATATGCTAAGAAAAGCTCAAGGAGGACATAAACCTTCTGTAGAACAGAAGAGCCAAAGCTGACTTATCTTGATTTTCAGTATGAATACCGACTGTAAAAGCAGGATGCACACTTCATGGGAGAGGCAGAGGGAAGGAAAGAGAATTTCCTATGGCCCTTATACTGACAGATAAGTAACTCAACTACTAACCAGAAATTTGTTTCAGTTAGACTCAAATTGGCAGAAGAAACTGGGGACACTGTAGGCTCTAATTTATGGATACCAGGAAACTGTGTGTGGAGCTATGGAGATGCTGTAATAGTCTATATTCTGGGTCCTGTAAAATGAAAACTCTGTTCCTATATAAATCTCCAAACTGAGGAGAAACAGTTGGGACTAGGGTCCAACTTGAGCATAATAGGCACAATAAGGCCCCTGGAAAAAAGGGAAGATTATATAGTTCTTAGGGTCTAAATGTCTGTGTCCCATTCAGGTTCTAATTAAAAATGATTTTGGAAAGTGGGAGCTGCATTAGGAGGGCATAGCCCTTAGGAATGAGATTAGAATGAGATTTTAAGAGATGCCGGTGAGTTCCCTTACTCCTTTCCACCACGAGAAGACAGTTTCTTCTACAAACCAGAAGCGTCTTCACTAGAATTGTAATTGTGCTTGTATCCTGATCTTGGACTTCCAGACTCCAGAACTGGAAATTTTTTGTTTCATAAGCTACCAGTCACCATGTGTTTGTTATAGCAGCCTGAATGTACTAAGACAACACAAGACCATATTTTGGGTTATTTGAAAAAACAGACTCCAGTGCTCCAGAGAATATTAAAAAAAAAAAAAAAAGCCTATATAAATTCCATTCCCTTAAAATATAGACTAACCATTTCTCATAAAAATTCAAACAGTAAAATATTACTACAAAATCTCATACAAAGTAACTTTTTAAACAACAGAATAAAGAGCAGAATAATTTCCCAGCCAGTACTGAAAGTATTCCAGAAAGACATGCCAGAAAACTGATCATAGTCTTCTAAAATAAGCTTAGGTAAAATAATATGATAGGAGTTAAAAAAGCAGTATAAGCAGGATTAAAGAAACTTCTAAACTGATTAGAGACACAATATTTTTTAGAGATGAAAGAAAATAATTAGAAATAGAAGTCAAAAACCATTTCAGAAAAAAATTTTAAAGTAGAATGATCACAAGACCAAGTAAACATAATACCTATGACAGATAATTTAAAAGAAATCAAAAATTTGGAAGAAAAGAATAAAAGATTTAAGAAATACTACTAGATGACAGGCAAAGAGGGTCAATATATATAAGCATTCCTAAAGAAGAAAAACGAAATTAAAAAAACAAACTGGAAAAATCAAATGAAAATTTTTCTGAGTAAAACAGACTATAAAATGGAAAGGGGATTTCATTTATCTGAAAGAGATTAGTCCATTGTCAAGACATATTCTTTTTTTTCCCCTTTTAATTTATAGAACATTAGTACAACACTATACAGGTTTCAGATATAAAGATGCTCACCTCAGATAACAGAAGAGAGCAGCAGGAGCTGTCAGCTACGAGATGTGGGAGTAGGCAGGGCCCAGGCTGGGGCTGAGGAGACCAGGAAAAGATTGGAGAAACTTGTAAATTATGCAGGCTTAGAAATTTGGTACTTGAGAACTTAGTTTAACTTTGAAACTGCAAAGCTTGGAAATTGTCTGGAGAACTGAAGAGAATTTGCTGTGTTGCTGTTTTCATCGATGTCTAAAGTGATGTTGCTGTTGTATCGAGTGAATCTTGCTGGTTTCCTGGCCACCTTAGAGCTGGAGCTGAAAGAATGCTGGAGCTGTGCCTTTTGAGAATTGATGATGCCATCCTGGTTTTCTTCATTGGATTTGAATCTCCTGCTTTTGAGGAAGGATCAGTGGTGCTTCTTGGCTTCTTCACCTGGAAGGTGAGACAGCTGCCATTTTGTGGAAGCCCATCGCTGAAGGCCACATGTAGCTGTTTGGACTAGAGACTGAACTGGTGATTACCAAAGGGGTTCTTTATACCCTCTGTGACTTTTGTTTTGCCTTTTTAATAAGTAAATCTGTTTTTACCTCTTAAAAAAAAAAAAGACCTCAACAACTGTATATATTATTATAATACACTTCCCACCAAATAGCCAGTCACCATCATTCAAAAAGCTATTCTTTCTCCTCACCCTTCTTCCACTCTGATAACCACTATTGTCGCCAGTTAAGGATTTGATTTTGTTATATTTGATTGCTTTTACTTTTCCGCCAATTCCATAAATGAATAAAACCATTAGTATTTTTCTCTAACTTATTTCACTAGCACAGTACCCTCAAGGTTCACTCCTATTATTGAAAATGGCATATTTCATATTTTTAATGGCTGAGTGGTAGATCACTGTTTTGTTTTTTTACTTTATCTCCTTAGTTCATTCAGTTATTATTAGGCACTTAGGTTTTCCATATTTTACTGTTGTAAATATAGCTGCAGTGAACCTATTGCAGCCTACTCTCTGTGTTACTATTTCATGTTCTTTTGGGTGAATACCCAGAAGTAGGATTACTAAGTCCTATGTAATTCTATTTTTAATTTTTGAAGGAATCTCCATACTGTTTTCCAAAGTGGATACACCAAATCCCATTCTCATCAATAGTACATGAGGGTTCCTTTTTATCTATATGCCCGCCAATTATTGTCTGTATATTTTTAATCAACATAGCATTGGCTTACAACATGCCTCTGGGCCCAAAAGAGAACTCCCTGGAGACACAATCAGACTTACAGAAGGAATCACATTTGGGAGGGAAGGCAGGGAACCCAGATGATGCCTGAGTAGGACACTGCTCTTTGGCTGTCGTTTCTTGACCTTCTGATAACAGCCAGTCTAACCAGCATGAGGTGAAATCTAACTAGGGTTTTGATTTGCATTTCATTAATCATAAACAATGTAAAACATCTTCTCATGTTTGCCAAGACATATTCTTTTGAAACTCTTGTGCTTTAAGAAAATTATTTTGTACATTCAAACAAAATGATTAATGCTATAAAAGGAAATAAAATCAGATTATGATCAGTTTTTATAATAATGCTTTATGCCAGAACACAATATGATGATAGATTTAAGATACTCAAGAAAGTGCGGACAAAATTGTATTTTCGACCAAATCAGCCTTTGTGGGAAGTCTACTGAAGAGACAATTTAAACAACCAAAATGACTAAAGACATCTACATAAAGATAAATGGTAACCACTATATTTACCTAATGAAGCCAGTCATGAACATACAAACCCTGCTGTTGCCAGTAAATACACTTACGTTCCAGAGATAAATGAAGATTGAAAGTAGAGTGTTCAAAAACCATTATACAAGCAACACCCAAATGAAGGCAGAGATAGCCATTTTTATATCAGATTAAATAGATTCCTAGCCAAAAAGGGTGACGAGACAGACACTATATAATGATCAAAGGGACAACATACCAAAAAGACATAACACTTATAAATATATACTCACAGAATGAGGGAACACCAAAATACATTAGACAGTGACATTGTCTCTGGGGAAAAAAATTGGAGAAAATACTTACGTAGTAACAGACTTCAACACTGCACTCTAACCAGTGACAGATCAATGATTACAGAAAATAAATAAGGATACAGTAACCCTAAACAAAGATCTAGACCAACGGACCTAACATTTATGACACTGCACTCCAAAAAAAACTGAATATGCATTGTTCTCAAGTGCACACAGATCATTCTCCAGGACTCACCACAAATTCAATCCATGAAAAACATTAACAACAAATATAAGAAGGTTGAAATCATGCCACGTATATTCTCTGGCCGTAAAATTATCAAACTAGAAATCACCACAAAAAGAAAGCAAGGTGATCCCCCATTACTGAGACTGTAATGAATACTCAGAAGCAATAGTGCAAGACCACTGGGTTAATGAAAAATGAAAAAAAAAAAAAACCTAGAAATGAGTGATAATGAGGACACAACGTTCCAGAACATAGGGGACACAGCAAAAGTAGTATTAAGAGGAAGGTATGTAACAATACAGGCCTATATCCAGAAACAAGAACCCAAATTAACAACCTAATCTCCTGTCTTGAGGAACTAGAAAAAGAACAAAATAACCCAAACTGTAAAAAGAACAAAATAACTGTAGGAGAAAGGAAATAATAAAAATTAAAGCAGAAATAAACTAAAAAGACAGTCCAAATGATCAATAAAGCCAAAGGACAATTCTTTGAAAATAATAAATGAAATAGACAAGTCTCTGGCCAGACTCACAAGGAGAAAAGAGGGGAAAATATTCAAATAAATGATATAAATGAAATGAAAGAGGAAGAATTATGACAATAACTGCAGAAATCTAGAGGACAATTAGAGATTACCACCAAATATTTGACATTAAGCAAGTTCAACAATCTACATGAATAGTTTCTTAAAATTTTAAAATCACCCAACATTGAACAGAGATAGAAAAAAAAGAAAAAAAATTTGAACAAACCAATTACAATCAAGGAAACTGAAACAGTAATCAAAACCCTTCCGGAAACCAAAAGCCCAGGACTAGGTGGTTGCACAAATGAGTTCTATCAAACATTAAAAGATGAACTAACACCTGTAATGCTAAAATGCTTTCCAAAAATTGAGAAAGAAAAAAATACTACCAATATATTTTATGAGGTTAACTCACACTAATACCAAAACCAAACAAAGATATCACACAAAAATAATACTACAGACCAATCTCCCTAATAAAACAGATGCTAAAATACTCAGTAAAATCTTAGCAAACCAAATCCAACAATGTATCAAAAGGATTATATACCATAACCAAGTGGGATTTATCCTAGGAACACAGGGTAGTTAACCATCTGAAAACCAACTAACATGATTCACATCAGTGAAAAGAAAAACAAAAACAATCATATTAATAGATGCCAGGAAAGCATTTGTTATAGTTCAGCATGAAGGCCCTTGAAAAACTTGGGCTAAAAGAAACATAGTAAAAGCCATATATGACAAACCCAGACCTAATATCACTCTCAATGGTGACAAACTAAAAGCTTTTCCATTAAGATCTGGGGTGAAGAAAGATGTCCACATATAACACTGCTTTTCCACTATAATGCTGGAAGTCCTAACTAGAGGAATTAGATCAGAGAAAGACATAAAAGGAATCTAAATGAGAAAAGAAGTTGAGCTACCATTATTTGCAGATAAAATAATAGAGACAAAAACCTAAAAAAAATCTATGGAAAAGCTAGTTAAATTAAACCTAACAAAGGAGGTAAATGACCTATACAAGGAAAATTATAAAACATCGCTTAAGGAAATAGAAGACACAAAGAAATGAAAGATTGTCTGCTCGTTGATTAGAAGAATCAACATTATCAAAATGGACTTCCTACCCAGAGCAATTTCCAGATCAATGTAATCCAATTAAAAAAAGCCCTCAATGGCATCCTTCAAAGAAATGGAACATATATTGCTGAAATTCATATAAAATCACAAAAAACCTCCCAAATAGCCAAAGTTCTCTTGACTAGTAAAGGGAAGAACAGATGTTTTACACATCAAGACTTCAAACTGTAATACAAAGCCATCATAATAAAAATAACATAGTACTGGAACAAAAACAGACACACAGACTAATGGAGTTAAATCGAAAGCCCAGAAATAAAACCATACATACACAGTTAACTAATCCAAGACAAATAAAAAGATACAATGGAACAAGGAAAATCTCTTCAGTAAATAATGCTGGGAAATCTGGACTTGTCGCATGTGAAAGAATGGAACTAGACCATAAAAAAATCAACTCAAAATGGATATAAAAGACTTGAATGTAAGACCTGAAACCATAAAGTATATATCAGAAAACATAGGTAAGACACTTCATGACAAACCTCATCTCCAGAAGCAAGGAAAACAAATGAGAATATAAACAAACAGCTGAGACTACATCAAACTAAAAGCTTCTATACAGCAAAAGAAACAGCGATCAAAATGAAGAGAGACACTACTGAATGGAAGATAATATTTGTATACCATAGATCTGATAAGGGCTTGATATCAAACATATACTAAGAACTTACGTAACAAAACCAAACTCTCAAAAAATGGGCAGAAGGGCTAAAAACATCTTCAAAGAAGTATAAATAGCCAACCAACAGGCATATGAAAAAATGCTCAACACATTGATATTAATCAGAGAAATGCAAATCAAAACCACAACGAGATGCTACTCACAACTGTGAGAATGGCCCATGTTAGATTAAAAAAAAAAACCTGAAAACTGTTTCACTGTGGTGAAAAAGGAACCTTCTTATACTGCTGGTGGGAATGCAAACTGGTCAAGTTCCTATGGAAAGCTGTGTGGAGGTTCCTCAAAACACTAAAAACATCTACTATATAACCCTATGATTCCTTTCCTACAAATCCACCCAGACACAAAAATACTAATTATAAAGGGATCCTCAATTGCTATGTTTATTGTAGCATTATTTACAAGCTGAGTGTCCCAAAACAGATGACTGGATCAAGAAGATGTCTTAAATATACATGATGAAATACTACTCAGCAATCAAAAAGGATAAATTCATGCCATTGTGGTAACATGAATAGAGGAGAAAAGGGCTATCTAAGAGAAGTTGAGTTAGAAGATGAAAGATTAATATCATCTGGTTTCACTTAGTGGAATCTAGAAAATGAAACAAAGGGATAGGAAAAATGATAAAATTTGCGAGCTAACCATAGACCTGAGACAAACAGGGAGGGGGGAAGAGAGTAATCAACATGAGAGGGAAGAGCACAAGGCACTGTGGTGATGGAGCATGAGTGCTGTAGTGGTGATAGATCCATGGGAACTACACCTAAGGGAGAAATCAGATACTATCTACAAATTAACAGAGATATGAAAATATATATAATTAAGTTTTGGGTTGTTTTTTTTTTTTGAGGCTAGGTCTCACTATGTTGCCTGGGGAACAGCAGACTCTCATTGCCCAGGGTACCCCGGACTCAAGCAGTCCCCAGCCTCAGCCTTCCAGGTAGCTGGGATTACAGGTACACACCACCATGCCCAACTATTTTCCTGAATCCGCGGACTCCAGCAATTCCCAGTCTCAGCCTCCTGTCCTAGGCTTGGGATTAAAGCTGCGTGCCATGGCGGCTGGCTAAATAAGTATTTTTAAATAAAATCCAACAACTTTAAAAGCTACAAGACAGAGCCGGGCATGGTGGCGCATACCTGTAGGTGGCAGCCTAGGAAGCCACAGACAGGGCCAAGGATCATGGTTCGAGTCCCGCTGGGAGCACATAGCAAGACCTAGTCCCAAAAAAATAGCTGGGTATGGTGGCGCACACCTGTAATCCCAGCTACCTGGGAAGCTGAGGCTGGGGATTTCTTGAGTCTGTGGTACCCCGGGCAATGTGAGCCTGCAGTTCCACAGGCGAAAATAGCGAGACCTGGTCTCAAAAATTAAATAAATAAATAAATAATAAAAGCTACAAGACAAAGCAAGTTCATTGTCCACCCAACGCCAAAAGAAGTAAGCAGAAGAAAGGACTGGAACAAAAGTAAAAAATCAATGTTAGAATTTCTATAATTTAAGTTCTGAAAATAGACTAATAGAAAATTCACTAATAAAATGCAAAGTTTGTTCATTTAAAAAAGTAATAAATCATAAGCCTAATCAAGAAGACAAAAAGGGAAAAAAATGTATGAGATTAGACAGGACAGAAAGTAATGATTGAAACAGGAAACTTAAAATATCATGAGATTTTTTTATACAATGTAAGAAAGTAAATTTGAGGAGTTAAATGAAATTTACCAGACTAGCATCAATTAAATTGGCAAGTAAGCTTAGAAGAAAACAGGAAAAGTAAAGTTTCACTTCCCTCATAGTGAAACTCCTGACTCACATATTTTTTCTGTGTTTTTAAATTTATCTTTTATTTGATTGCACATGTGTATATTTTTAACATCATTTTATACCCCAATGTATACATCATCTTATACCCCACCACCTTGTCACTTACAAATCATCATCTTAATCGTGTGTGTCCATAATTTAACAGGAAAATGCTTTGATACTTGTGAAAATAGGATTATTGCAATGGTTTTTAAATTTCTCAGACCATTTTTAAAAGGGTGAAACTTTAAAATTCATGTTATCAGGAAAATAAAACACTGACTATAAGCCTACCTAATGTTCTACTGCAGGTTATTCTCACTGATGAGTATAACAATCCCTAAATGAAATACTAACAAATGGAATCCAGTAACAAGATTATAAAATAATTATCATAACCAAATGTGTATTTTCATTTGCAAGAGTGGCTTTTATATTAAGAACTCCATTAAGTCATCATATTCACAGAATTAAGGAATAAAACCATATGATCAACCGCATAGATTCAGAAAAGGTACTTGACAAAACTAGTTCTTCCAAATTAACTTAATAACATGCTGCCTATAAAAATACCATCAGACATTTTCTCTGAGGTCACTACGTTAATTGTAAAATTCATTTGGAAAAATGAAAAAAGCCAGGAAAATCCTACAAAATAACAGTGAGAGGGAGCCAGCCTCACAGACATCTAAACACTAAAAGTACTATAATTAAGAGCTTTATATTGGTATCTTGATGGAAAAAAGTAGACAACTATGGAAATTCAGTATATCATAAAAGATGCCCAGATTAGTGAAGAAAAGCAACTTCAACTTTTTGATACAAGGAATTTCTATACCTGAAGACTGTCTTATATCTTCCAGTGATAAATCTGAACTCATCCCTTTACCATATAAATTCCAGAAGGATAAGGAATTTAAATGTAAACCATGTAAGTACTACAAGAAAACATGGCTAACATCCAATGTAAGATGGCTAAGGAAGAAACATTGCTGAAAATGAGTGCAGGCGAATGGATCCCCCAAAGATGCCCATATCTAAATCCCTAGAACCTTTTAATACTATTACAAGGCAAAAGGGACTAGCAAGTATAATGAGCTGCAGGGAGATTATCCTGGTGGGAACAGTCCAGATGAGCCAGGGAACTTCTAACCAGCACAGAACGATTTAGTCGGAGAGGGTTAGAAAGAATTAAAGTGTGAAAGACACTTGGCTTCTGCTGCTGGAGAAGGATACGTGGGAAGTATGACAAGGAACAAAGGCAAAGATGATCTTAGCTGACCTTCATGTAGGAGAAAAAATTGCAAACAAACATGATTTTCATAATCAGGAGTAAAAAGAACAAGGTGAGCAGAGAGTATGTGACCGACCGATCGACCAACCTACCGACCACCCACCCATCCACCCACCCACCCACCCACCCATCCATCCATCCATCCATCCATCCATCCATCCATCCATCCATCCATCCATCCATCCATCCATCCATCCATCCATCCAATTTAAATTTTAATCAAAGGATAAATCACTAATTTTTATAATAGTTATATAGGGAAAAGAACAACTAGGGAGAAAGAAACAAGTATAGAACTCATCCTACTTTATAGAATGAACTTTGGAACCAAATAATTGTACATAATATAAGAACAAAATTGCCTTTCAAATAAAGAGGTATCCTAAAAATGAAACCAATCTGCTCACACAATTGTTGCCATAATTACATAGAAATTATTCTCAGTGACTTTAAAATATAGTACTTATAATAATATATCCCAAATATACACCAGGGACCAGAAGAACCTGTCAGAAAAATCTTTCTGTTTATAGTAATCATATCATCAGTAGCCGTTATTTTAGTAATGATTTCCTGAAAGTCACATGTAGTATAGGATAAAGCAAACAGCAGTTACATTAATATTAAGAACTAGGATTTTCTACATAGAAGAATGAAGATAAAAATATAGTAGATTTTTCCTGAATTTAATTGACTGTATCAGAATAAAGGTATGATATTTATATTTTTTTTAAGTCAGAAATCAAACAAGATCATTACTACCTTCCCCCAAATTAAGGACAGTCCTAATATACCAATTATGGTCCATATTTTTCCACTAAAAGGAATCAAATCAGAATTTTCTGGCATAATGCACTTGTAAGATGCAGCTCTTAAAAAATAATTATATGAGAAGGAGGTCATTTATTCTACAGATTAAAAGAGTCCTTCAGAAACCAAATTCCGCCAGGTGCTGTGGCACATGCCTGTAATCCCAGCACTGGAAGGCTGAGGCCAGGGATTGCTTGAGTCCGCAGGTTCAGACAACCTTGGCAACATAGCGAGCCCTAGTCTCTAAAAGTATAGCTGGGCATGGTGGTGTGCACCTGTAATTCCAGCTACCTGGGGCAGGCTGAAACTAGGGATCATTTGAGTCTATGGGTTCAGGACTACCCTGGGCAACACAGCAAGACCTAGTCTAAAAAAAGAAAAAAAAGAAAAGGAAAGAAACTAACCAAATTGCATATACAAACTTTGTTTGGCTCTCTAAGCACACAAACTTCATTTCATACACATATCAGATAACTAGGGAAATGAAATACTGAATATCTGGTGATTATACTTCTGGAGGTAGTGTTATGACGGTATTCTTTTATGTTTGAAAGGTGCAAGTCCTTATAGGAGATACATTATATTTCAGATAAAATTATCCATCTGGGATTTGCTTCAAAATAATCCCCTGGGCAGGGTGGTAGCAGATATAGAGGGAATAATACTGACCATAAACTGGTCATTTTTGGAGCTGATGATGGGCAGCTCACAGGGGTTCATTATAGTGTTCTCTCTAGTTTCACACCTGTTGCATTTCCACAGTAAAAGGTGTATGTCTAATAGTAAAAGGTATATGTTTAAGAATACTAAACTAAATACCACTTTAAGTATCTCTATGGACATTATATGCTAGTGTTTAACAACATAAATTTCAAGACACAGGGTTTCTAGGCCCATAAGAGTATTATTTATAAAATAGTACTTTGTAAAATTACTTATTTTACAGATTCTGCCAAATTCCCCATAAGAAGTATTGCTTTACCATGAATATGCAATCAGCAATATGCAGTGCTAAACACCTTCACTAACAAACTAAGAGGTTAAGTGAGCTTTTCAGCAGCAGTAGAGCTGCTGAACAAAATATATGCTGTATTTGTTACAATGAAGGGACTGACTTTCATAGAGAGGACAGCAACAGTTTTATACAGCAGAGACACAATGTCAGAGGCCCTCATAGCATCAACTCAAACATACTAGTGACCTGTATTTTTTTTTTACCTTTTTGGCTCTTCCCTGTTTTTGATAACCTGTTGACACCTATGGCGCATCCTAATGCTTTCCCCCATTATCATCAGTTTCTGGCCTTTTTCTAGGTTAAAAAAATTATTATTTTCTTTAAGAACAGCATGGAAAATATTATAGTTGAAGGGGTAAGAAAAAGATAGGAAAAATGTTAGTAAAAATAATGTTAGTAAAAAATTTGGAGTATTCCATAATTTATATATTTCATAATACATTGTAATGTGGTTTTATCAAGCTACCAATAGATCACAGATTTAGAAACTACTACCAGGAAAACTGTCTTTCCTTGTCTGGTGTTCTTACCATTAAGCAGAAGTTATTATATGAAAGTAGCAAGTTCTTATCACAGGAGCATGACCAGTGTTACTCTTCTGTGTTAACTGTCAAGGTTTTGCCAAATATCACCGTCTGACATTTTCCCTCTCTTCATAAATAATCTTGAGTTGCAAAAACTGCCTTTTTAAAAATTAGAAAACTAATAATGCAGATTTTTCAGGTCTACATTTTAAAAGTGTGTTTAAAAAATTGTTTTTAAAGAGACTAACTCAGCTTATATAGAGAGTATCAAAATTGTAGCTTGTGGCATAAAAATGGAAATATTCAAATTACTTTTCAACATTTTTGTGGACATATTTGCTTTTGATATATTTCCTTGAATTATAGTTAGATTCATAAGATCACTGGCTGAACTTTCAGTGCAACTTTGAATTAAATTGAGTCATAGGAAGTTTTATGCACACATGTAAATTATCTTCTAATAACACAAGCTTATTTTAAAAAATCACACCAAAACCTTACACATCTTAATTATGTTTGGGGCTCCCTAAATTGTTTAACAGATCAGAATGAAAAATCCTTGTACACAGTTCTTACGGGTATGTGTCCTTTTAACTTAAAAGGCTTTGTATTATAATTGCTCTGTAAATATCAAAAATTTCTATATACTGTGCAGTGTACACAGAGAAACCGTCAAATGGCTTATCTTGTACTTATCAACTTGTTTATTTTTATGCCTCCAAGAAGCTGTATTTTTTTACAAGAGCAGCTGCTACTTTGTAAATATTTTAATGGCTTCTGTTAAGTAGAGCTGTCAGTTTAACAAACAATATTATAAAAGATTTTCATTCTTCCATGTGATTGCACATCTTGAAATGTGTTTTACCCTGAAAATCCTTTGGAGATTTCAGACTGGAAAGGATATTTCTTTGTAGGCATAAAGCCAACAAAAGAATAGGTAGATTTAAAGAATAATGTAGAACATCACCAGGGTAGTAGCGCCATTTGTTTTAGAAGACAAAGGTGTAACAGCAATAAATTCCCTTCGCTTACTTTTCTTTTTTTTACTCGGGTGGTTTGTTGAAATGAAATAGTCCTGGCTTTGGAGGACATTCCAGGTATGAATCTCAGTTCTTCCCCACTTAATAGATATTGGTTCAGAGCAGACCAATTAACCTCTTTGACGTTCAGCTTTTGTATCTGCAAATGAGATAATGATACCTACCTTACATGGTCATTATGAGAATTAGAGATAATGTATGTAAAGGGCCTAACTCAATAAATGCAGCAATTATTATTCTGTCTTTCCGCCATATCAATCAGGAGTCTCCCAATCATTCTTTAGTCTTTTTATTCACCCACCTTATCTCTTCTTCTTATATCTTCTACGCTTTGCTGTCTACTTTGTGGAGAGTAGACCATGTTCTCAAAATGAGGAAATATTTCAGAGATGATTGAATTTAGCTCTTTTATTGAACACACGTGGAAATAGATGCTCAGAAAGATTAAATGACTTGCCCAAGATGGCAGATAGTTAAAAATTAAAGATCAGAACCCTGGTCTCCTGAACTTTTCACCATTTTTGTTCTTTCTAAGAAATAGAATTTGATAAGGCACTTCTATCTTGGGTCTGCAGGAGAGTGAACAAAATGTGCAAGAGACAAAAAAAGGAAAATGATGAAAGAGATGATTGAGCTTTCCCCTTTTGCTCTAGAGCAGACCTCAGCAAACATTTTTGTAAAGATCCAATAGGTAACCTTTGCAAGGCTTTGCAAGTCATATGATCTCTTTCTACTCCAACACAGTAGCACAAAAACAACCATGGTTACTATCTGAACAAATACTCATGGCTATGTTGTAATAAAATTTTGTTTAGCTGAAATTTGAATTCCACAGACTTGTCACCAATCTCATGACATTACACAGTTTTTGAATTGTTTCAGTCATTAAAAGGTATATAAACCATTCTCATATATGGGACCATACAGAACCAGGTTGAGGTTGTAGTTTGATGACCCTGTCCTAAAGCAAACTTCAATGCCATTAAGGGTATTACAAGTCTGATGATAAATAGAATAAAATTAACTCAGCTTTGGTGTAGTAGACATAATGGAATTTTAGAGGAACTGGGGTAAACTGGAGAATGCCTACCCCCACTAAAGAGGGCAGCTGTCATTCTGTTCAAACGACTGTAACTCTTAGAAAATGGAAGCCAAATATTGACAAGTCTGATTTAAAAAAAAAAAAAAAAAAAAAAAGCAGAACTCTAGATTCTTAAAATTCTCAATTTTTAATAATTCACAATAATTTTTAAGTATTGTAGGTCAAACATCTCTTGGCATATGGACTACCAGTTTAAAACTTTGTTCTAGGAAAACAAAGCAAAACAAAATTCTTCATAAATTGCTTTCTGGCAAGCACCGAAAGTTACCAAATTCAGAATCATTCATCCTAAATCCTTACTCTGCCTCTGCCTGCCAAGAGAACACAAAAATATGACTATAAAGTAATAGATTACTAAGACTATAAACCCTCCCTACCCTATTCTCTATCCTATCCCCAACAAAATTCTGCCTTTTTGTAGTTTGCTTAAGATTTTCACCTTTGCTTAGTAGGTGACATAAAAATGTGTTAATCATGCCCTATTACCTTCCTGGGCAAACTCAATACTGTATTTTAAAAGTAAAACCATAATGTCATAGCTATAATTTAAGGCTCCTAACTTAAAAGACTTAACATAAATATAGATAAAAGAAAGTCTTTTTCTAACTATTCTTTCCTTCTACTATTTCTCCAATTTGCAATTATATTAAATTGCATATTCTAGAAGGTATAACTTAAATATATTTATAAGTGTAATGACCCAAAATAATCCTGTTAGTATCTCCCAAGAACCTTTCTTCTCTAATTCTATACTGGTAGAAGTAGATCTTTAAAATCTGCTCCACCATCACTAAAAATGGGAAAATAGAAGTCAAAACTAAGAAAATAACAATAGTTGGCAAGAATGTGGAAAAATTAGAACCCTTGTACACCACTAGTGGGATTATAAAATGGTGACATCACAATGAAAACATCATGGTAGTTCTTAAAAAAAATCTAAAAGAACACCTTACATATGTCCCTGTAATTAAGCTTATATATCTTATGAAACTATAATTAAGGTGTCAAAAATATATCTGCACATCCATATGTATAGTGGCATTGTTCACAATACCTACAAGGTAGAAGCAACCTAAAACCCATGAATGGATAAACAGCTTTAAAAAATATGATTTTACACAATAGGATATTGTTCTACCTTAAAATGGGAGGAACTGTCTGTCTACAACATGGGTGAAACATGGGCCATTCTGCTGTAAGTGAAATAAGCCAGTCACAAAAATACAAATACTGTATGATACCAGTTAGATGAGATATCTAAAGTAGTCTAACTTATAGAAAAATAAAGTAAAATGTTGATTTTTAAGGACTCGGGGAGGGCGAAATGGGGAGCTGCTTAATAACTTCAAGTTTCAGCTTGGTGAGATAAAGTTTTTGAAATATATTATACAATGATGTGTAAATATACTTAATGCTAGTGAATTACACACTTAAAAGTGGTTAAAATAGTCCTCACACAGCTATCCATAGTGGCTGGACCAGTTTGCATTCCTACCAGTAGTGTAAAAGCATTCCTTTCTCGCAGTATTCTCATCAGCACTTGTTGTTGCCTGTTTATTTATTTATTTTTTTCATATGGCAACTACTGAAAATGGAACTATCCTTTGATCCAGCAATTCTATTTCTGGGAATCTACCCAAAGGATAGCAGAACACTAATTCAAAAGGAATCCTCTGCTCCTATGTTTATTATAGTAGCCAGGAATTGGAAACAACCCAAATGCCCACAAAACAAACGAATGGATCAAAAGGTTGCTGTATATTTACATGATAGAATATTATTCAGCAATCAAAAAAACAAACATGCATTTTGTGGCAACATGGATGGAACTAGAAGAAATCATGCTAGTGGAAAATAAGCAAGAAAGAAAAAGATAAATACCAGATGATCTCTTATGTGGGATATAGTGAAAACAAACAAAAGACAAGTAAAGCTGGTCGTCACGGTGGCGCGTGCCTGTAAGTTTCAGCCTACGTAGCGACTGGGGCTAGGGATCGCTGTTCAAATCCTGCTTGGAGCAACATAGTGTGACCTAGTCCCAAAAAATAGCTGAGCGTGGTGGTGTGCGCCTGTAATCCCAGCTACCTGGGAAGCTGAGGCTAGGGACTGCTTGAGTCTGTGGTACCCGGGGCAACATGAGCCTGCAGTCACAGGCAAAAATAGCGAAACCTAGTCTCAAAAAAAACAAACAAACAAACAAACAAGTAAAAGCTAAAACAAACAAAATGACAGCAGAACTAAAGCATACAGCAAAGGAAGAGGATGCAGGGAGGGGGAATTAGGGAAGGGATGAGCACAAGAGATCAGGATGATAATTCACAGGTGACATGGTAATGGGAGAACTTTCCCCACTACATCCCCAAACAATGATACACAATGATATAAAAAATGTAATCAAAAGTGATTAAGATGATAAGAAATTATGTGTTTTTAATAATTCAAACAAATTTTAACTAAAACACAGTGTGGTCCTCAGAATATTTTACTTTTAGTATCAATCTTTTATTTTTTTTAGGTTTACAACTTCATTATGTTTCAAACAATTTTTAAAACAAATGTTCTGTCAAAGTTGCCAGTATTATAGTTTTCTCTTTACATCTGTATGATGGGAAAATAGCTAACTGTTCCAATATACTTTATTTTTTTTAAATTTATTTATATATAAATTTCACAACATTGTAATCTCAAGGATTTGGCCCCCCCTACCTTCCCCTACCTTCCCCTCCCTTCCCCCCCTTTCCCTCCTGCTCATAGTTGTGCACTTCATTTTGGTGCTTAGCTTGTTTTGACTTTCCTTAAGGCTTTTGTTTATTTTTTCACTATGTCCCATATATTAGTGAAACCATTTGGTTTCTGCCTTTTCTTTATGGCTTGTTTCTGCTAATATGATTTCTTCTAAATACATCCATATTGTTATGAAATCGTCGAATTTGTCATTTTTAATTGATGAGTAATATTCCATCGTCTATATATACCACATTTTTTTCATCCAGTCATCCGTTTTAGGGCATTTAGGTTGTTTCCATGACCTTGCAATTATAAATTGTGCTGCAGTAAACATCCAGGCACAGGTGTCCTTTTGTACCCACATTGAGGTCTCTTTTGGGTAGATTCCCAAAAGAGCAATTGCTGAATCAAATGGTAGTTCCATTTTCATTAGCTTGAGGGTCCTCCACACCCCTTTCCATAGTGGTTGAACTAGTTTACATTCCCACCAGCAGTGTAGTAGTGTTCCTTTCTCTCCACATCCTCGCCAGCAATTCTTGTAGCCTGTTCTTTGGATGTGGGCCATTCTTATTGGTGTAAGGTGGTATCTCATTGTGGTTTTGATTTGCATTTCCCTTATTACTAGCAATGTTGAGCAATTTTTCATGTGCCTGTTGGCCATTTGTATTTCCTCTTTGGCGAAGTGTCTTTTTAGTTCTTCTCTCCATTTTTTGATTGGGCCTTTTGTTTTGCTTTTGTTTAGTTGTGTGAGTTCCTTGTGGATCTTCGTTATTGTTCCTATATACTTTAAAATTCTATTAGAAGAAACTATCATAAATTTTATTTTTTGTTAAATTGTATGCTACATGAGAGAGTAAAATCACTTAAAATTTTTCACTGTAATAAAATATTCTGATAATTAACAACAAAAAACATTTGACTAATAAAGTGCAATTTTAAAACTATGAATGTTGCTTTTGTTAGTAATTGTGGTAATTGTAACATACACCTGAAGGGGTGTGAACCTATTCCCCTCTAAGTCAGATAGAGTTGTTAACTAATGTTACTTTGTTAAAAAACAATTTAAACAATAAGAATTGTTACATAAGCTTTACTTTTAAAAATGGGTAAATTATAATTTTTTTAAAATCTGAACTTGAAAATAATTCATTACTCAATTATCAGTCTACCCTGAGTAAACCAGTTCTAACAGAAATTATAGGCACTAGAACCACAGAATTCCCATTATGTCCTACTGTAAATGAACAAGTAAAAAAATATTCCATTGGAATATGTGAAAGCTTTTCTATAGTTGTACCTTTGAAGGAACTAGTAAAAACTGCATTTTGACCCATATCTTATTTTATTTTTTTAACAGAACTCCTGGGACCTTTGGACAAAGGGGATATGTTAAATGAAACTTTTGTTGGCCTGTCTTTATCACCTCAAGAAGATACATTGCCAGATAACCTTCCCCCCTTAGGTTCAATCCATAGACACTTAACTCAGCAAAGAGAACTGAATATCTCTTCCAGCAGGTAAGATCCATTGACGGGTAAAACCTGCTCCATGAAGTTTTTAGTACTAGCACCTTGAATATCCCTTGTGTAAATGTAAAATATAGTTAAGCAAGAATATTTTAAAATGTCAAGAAACGTGTTTTCTTATGACAAGAACTTTGCAGTACTTCAGTTATGCAAGAGCAGGCATAATGGAGGTAAAATTTAATATAAATGTAACACTGTTGGAATATTATTCTAAGTTCAAATAAAATCATTATAACATCAAACTCTATATTACTCAGTTAAATTTTAGGATTGCTAGATTACTTTAAATATTATCAATTTTTAGAATATGTACTTTATATGATCATACTTTAAGCTATCACTAGTTTCTGATATCTGATAGGTGATAAAATTCATCTAGTTTGCCACATTGTGCTATTGAGAAAATAAATGATACAAGGATATTGGTGAAACTGAAAACACTATTCAGTGTTAATCACCTGAATAGGAATATCCAAGATACAAATAATGTCAAACCAAAGTTACCCCAATAAAAACAAATATTTAAATAAAAAATAAAACACACAACGGCATTCCAGGAGCCTAGGTCCTCACCCAGGAAGAGGATGTTACCCCATGTTGCTGTGAACATCATGTGTGGCTTTGAGTGTACATGTTTTCATTTTTCTTGGATAGATATTTAGAAATGGATCTACTGGACCATATTGAAAGTTTAATGTGAAAGTTTAATGTTTAATGTGTTAGGTTTTTTTTTTAAGTACTAAATTGTTTTCCCAAAAAGAAACTAACATTTTACATCCCTACCAGCAACGTATGAGGGCTCTTGTTTTTCTGTATGTTCACCTGTGGTTGATACTATCAGTGATTTTTCATTATACCCATTCTACTAAGTATGACATTGTGATTTAATTTGTATTTCCCTAATGACTGATGACACTGTACTGTTCTATATAATCATTAGCCATTTGTATATTTCCCCTGGTAAAATATCTACTCAAAATGCCTACCCATTTTTTAAATGTATTGTTTTGTTACTATGGAATTCCAATATTTCATATATTTGAAACAGGAGTCCTTTATCAAATATATGATTTACAAATATTTACTCCCAGTATATGTCTTGCCTTTCCATTTTCCAAAGAAACCTCTTTTGAAATGTTGAAAGTATAAAATTTTGATGAAGCCCAATTTAGCTGCTTTTTTCCCTTTATCAAATATGTTTTCAGTGTTATATGTATGATATCTTTTTCTAACCTAAGAACAAAAAAAATGTCTTTCATGTTTTCTTCTAGATATTTTAAAGTTTCAGCTTTTATTTAAATACATTTTATTAGATTTGATTTGTGAGATTAGTACAAAATTTTGTACATGGAAATCCAATTTTCCTAGCACTGTTGGTTGAAAATGCTCCGTCCCACCCACTCCCATTGAAATGCTTTTGCATCTTTGCCAGAAATCAATTGACTATGTGTAGATTTGTCACTTAGCTCCATTGGTCTGTATATCTGTCCTTTATACCAACAAGTGTCTAGATACTGAGTGTTCCACTCTTCACAAAATACATCACAATATCACAAACTTAAGTAGGGAAAAGATGAACAATTTCACAGAGCTAATTCAAAGAAAAACAAAACACATGAATTTAAGAAAATTTGTTCCCCAACCAAAAGCGGCTATGAGGTAGAAACAGACTATGCAACTATACTCCAAGCAAAATCAAATATCCTCAAACAAGCAATGGTATACATGGAATTTCACTCAAAATTAGAAAGAAAAAACTAACAGGGAAGGGGTTGGAGTTCCTTGAACTCAAGAAAGAAAAGGAGGAAAAGGATGGTATTATCTTAGAAATGAAAAAAAATTAAAAGGTTCCCAAATGAAAATTAATGCAAATTTAAATTTTAATAAAAGTCACTAAAAATTGCATAAAAGACAATAAAAATTAGATATTTTTTAATTCAGGAGAAAAGTAATGGATTGAGAAATAAAACAAAGAAGCAAATTCATTTGTATAATTTGATTTATTGAAGAACAAAAATGAAACAACAGAAGAGAAATATTTAAAGCTGTAATCCAGCAAAATGTTTCAGAAATGTTTTAGGTTTTTTCTTTCTAAAAAAAGGCTTGGGTACGTGTACTGAAGGATCATACCAGATGCTAAACTGGTCCAACCACTATGGAAAGCTGTGCGGAGGACCCTCAAATTAATGAAAATGGAACTACCAGTTGACCCAGCAATTGCTCTCTTGGGAATCTATCCAAAAGAGACCTCAATGTGGGTACGAAGGGCCACCTGTGCTCGGATGTTTACTGCAGCACTATTTATAATTGCAAGGACTTGAAAGCTACTTAAATGCCCCAAAACAGATGACTGGATGCAAAAAATGTGGTATATATACACAATGCCAAATTTGATGATTTTATGTAACATGGATGTACTTAGAAGAAATATTAGCAGAAACAAGTCAAAAAGAAAAAGAAATCAAATGGTGTCACTAATATATGGGATATAGGAAAAAAATAAACAAAAGCCATGAGGAAAAGTCAAAACAAGCTAACCACCAAACTGAAGCACACAACTTGGGGCAGGGAGAAAGGGAAGGAAGGTGGGGAAAGTGGGGAGGGTGAATCCCTGGGATTACAAAGATGTGAAATTTATATATAAATAAATTTTAAATAATAATAATATTTAAAAAAAAAAATCATACCAGATGCCTGAGGAAAATTATATTGAGATAATTGGGCTCTAAGATATATGCCCACAAAACTCAGATCACAATGATTTTCTTGTTTAAATCTTCAAATCCTCCTGGTTTAAAAAAAAAAAAAGAACTTAAAAAAGCTGAAGAATTAAACCACCACCAATCTTTCCTAAAGTAAAACACAAGGCAAGGCAATAGTGGAATTGCAGTTTCTAGAAACTCAAAGAAATCATGAACCAGTACCTTTATACCTACATAAGCTCCTCTTCAAGCTCCAAGTCTAAATAACCAGTTTTATGACTGCCTCTTAAGGGAAATTTAATTTTATCCAAATATGAGGTGACTCAGAACAACAGAAAATATACTGATCTTAGCTGTTTTAATTCATATAAATGGAGAGGACTAAAAGGAGGGTGTGGAGATGAGATGAATATGGAAGACTCATGTACAAGTGTTGTATCAACTCAAAATGGATGAAAGACCTGGAAGTAAGACCTGCAACCATAAAATACATAGAAGAAAACCTGGGCAAAACCCTTCATGAATTTCACCTCAGAAATTCATTTTGGGAAACAACTATGGCTGGCAAAAAAAAATGAAGGAAAACATAAACAGCTGGGACTATATCAAACTAAAAAGTTTCTGTTCAGCAAAAGAGACAATAAATATTCAAAACAAAAAGAAACCCAACCAACTGGGAGAAAATTTTTGCCCTCTA
Source organism: Uropsilus gracilis (assembly GCA_004024945.1). NCBI lineage: Eukaryota > Metazoa > Chordata > Mammalia > Eulipotyphla > Talpidae > Uropsilus > Uropsilus gracilis. The sequence goes on along the minus strand of PVHY01003300.1, from coordinate 44,937 downwards.
GACAAAGTGACAAGGCTCTGATAACAAAGATCCACAGAGAGCTCCTACACCTCAACAAAAACAAAGCAATAAAACCCAGTCAAAAAATGGGGAGAACTAAAAAGACACTTCACCAAAGAGGAGATACAAATGGCCAATAGGCATATGAAAGAATGCTCCACATCACTAATAATCAGGGAAATGCAAATTAAAACCACGCTGAGATACCATCTTACACCAGTAAGAATGGCCCTTATAAGTAAAACGGACAACAAGTGTTGGCATGGATGTGGAGAAAAAGGAACTCTCTTACACTGCTGGTGGGAGTGCAAACTGGTCCAGCCACTATGGGAGACTGTGTGGAGGACCACACAGTCTTTCAAACAATTGGAAGTGAAATTACCATTTGACCCAGCAATCCCACTCACTACTGGGAATCTACCCTGAGGACATGAAAACATTAATTCAAAAGGACACCTGTACATGCATGTTCATTCCAGCTCTGTTTACAATTGCCAAGATTTGGAAACAAACCAAATGCCCCACAACCTATGATTGGCTGAAAAGAATGTGGTATATGTACACGGTGGAATAACATGCATCAATAAAGGAGGACAAACATATGTCATTCGCAGCAACATGGATGGAACTAGAAAGACTCATATTAGCAGAAATAAGCCAAAAAGAAAAAAGAGAAATACAGGATGGTCTCACTTATATTATGGATGTAGGGAAAAACAAACGAATAAGAAAAAATAAAAACAACCACTGGGACTTAACAATGGGGTGAGAGAGGAGGAGGGTAAAGAAGGTAGGAGAGGCGAAGGGCACAAAAGAGTAGGGTGGTTAATAGGTGTTAGTGAAGTTGGAAAGCCCTGGGGTACACAATAATGTAATAATAAATACACATATATATGCAAATTTTTTTAAATTTAAATTAAAAAAAAAAAAAAACCATCACATAGTTGTCATTCTCTGTGGATATCTCTTCTATCCTATTCCCCATTATACATTACCAGAAATAATAATTAGTACACTGGATTTGATGTTTGCCATTCCAGTGGTATTTGAAACTTTTAAATCACACATCAGTAAATAATATACTATATAATTATAATTATAATTTTGTAATTATGGTATTGTAATATGTACACCTATCTATGTAACTTGCTTTCTCTCCACAAAATAAATTTAAAAAGAAATGAAAAAAAAGCGTTGTATGCTATGATTAAGAAGTGGTACCCAAAAAATGGGAGAACAGAGTAAAAGATAAAATAAGTTCACTGATGCCAACAAGTAATGAGATATCAAATAAAAAACAATTTACTTTAAAAAAAGATTAATTTACTGAGAAGAGAGTAAAGGTGTTAGAAAAGATATCAGAGTACAAAGATAGCCACTAAAACTAAGTCACTAATCTTCCTATATCCCATTTAAAAAAATAATTAGAGCACAGTAACAGATACGTACCTCAGAAATAAACATAGTAAATATAACCAAAATCACATAGTTATATTTTAGTCATACTTGAGAACTAGATTATTAGTCATTATTAATATCAATGAATATATTTATTGAAAGAAAAAGATTGTTAATTTAGTCACAAACCAGTATCAAGTTATGCACCATGTACAAGAGATACATTTGAAATAAGTTACTTCAGAAAAGCTAAAAATAAAGAGATGGGAAAAGATATTCTAGGCAAATGAAAATAAAAAACCAACAGAAATCTTGACTACAGAAAGAACAGAATCCAAGCTCGAAGCTTTAAATATGACCAAGAAATGCTAACATTCAAATTTTACAACAAAAATAAAACATACATACGTATCCAATAACACAAAAAACCACCTCTACAAAGGAAAATATAAAAGAAACTCAAGAAAACTTAGATACTAATAATGTGAAACTAATTCATTATTCTTACTACAGAATGGATTAAGCAAAATATAAGGAAAATGAATAAAGATAATCAGTATATTGGCATTATGAATATTCTATATTTTGATAATAGAGAATAAAATCTCTTTCCAAGAAACAAGGATATATGCACAATAAAATAGGCATGTGCTAAATGCCTAAAATATAGGACTAAATTTCTTCAGGAAAAAAAATCATAACCAGCCTGATCACAACGCAAATGTGCACAGATGCATACAGCAGGTCACTGCTGTCTTGTGATTTATTATTCAGGTTTGTATAGGAAATAAGAATGATAGATTAAAAAAACAAGTAAAAATACATAAGCAAAAGTCATTCAAGTAACAGCAAACACTATGAAAATTACAAAGAATTGTTGATCGGAATAATCCCACTGATAAGATAGTATTTGAATTAAAACCTGAATGACAAGAAATCAATCATCTATGACAAGAAATCACTTGTACATGTGATGACAGCATTTGAAGAAAAGGAAACTGTGCATGCAAAGGTTCTGTGATATGAACAAGAGCCAATGCAGCTAAACTTAATGGGAGCTGGAGGATGACAGCTGTAGGGCCTCTCCAGCTTGGAGATGATCCTTGGATGATCCTTGTTTTAACTGCAGTAAAGAACCACTAAAGAATATTAGATATGCTGTAAGAATGATTGTCTCCCAAAGATATGCACATTCAAATCTCCGGAATTTGTACATATTATATAATATATGGCAGAGGGAAGTTAAGGTTTCAGATTGAGTTAATGTTGCTAATCATTTGAGTTTAAAATAGGGAAGTTGTTCATTATCATTAATTCTTAAATGTGGAAGTCATTAAATTATCATTAATTATCATTAATTAAGTCATTAATTATCATTAATTCTTAAATGTGGAAGAGTCATTAAATGTGGAAGGGAGAGGCAGAAGATTGGTATCCGAGTGATCTACTGTGAGAAGGACTCAACCTGCTTTATGGGGGTGGGGGTGGGGTATGATCCAAAGAATCTAGCTATCTCAGAGCTCAAAAGATAAAGAAATACAGACTCCAGAAAGGAATGCAACTTGTTTAATTCACTAATTTGTGATAATTTGTTTCTCAAAAGCAAGAAAAAGTGGACACAATGTTTTAGGATATGCATTTTTAATGAATCACTTAAGTTGATAGTCTAACTTAATAGGCAAAGTTGCCTTAACATCACATTTCCTTGCATGTATGCTAGGCTGAGGACTAAAGCTGAACATCAGGACTTCACTTGAGGTGAGTTTAGCTACCAAAAGATACTTAAAAATTTTGTTTTGATTTCTCATTCATGGACAAAGCAAATTTAATCAAAGATGAGCAAAGAGAATGTTTCCAGTTCAGTAACAGTTTCTAGAAGACTGAAAGGAGGAGAGAATAGGCAGTAGGGTTCATACATTAGTCTCATTCGTTAGTGCCTAAGATGGTGCCTGCTTTTGCTCACTACTGTATCCATAAGCTCCAACCACAGTGAATATTCAACAGATATTCCATCCATGAATATAATGCATGAACCATAAAATATCAGCTTTTTAATTTTAAATCCTTCTCATCACTATTTATAGCCTTCACATATTTTCAGATCACTGAACACAATTTTAATTTCTGGATAGCCTTTGGCAAAATTAATAAACTGAATTTATTTAAGTATAATGCAGAAACCAACTAAAAACTGATTTTGAAAAAAACCTGTACCAGCTGGAGTTTATAAATTTACTAGCACATAAACTGTGCTACATACATACCGCATCATATAGAAGAATGCCTGGTATTTAACATATGCTTATGCTTGATATTTACTGAATAGATATTTCATAATACAAAATACATAGCTGGTCATGTGTAGACATTTTAGATATACAAAAGAGTCAAGTGCTGTCAAATGAAAGCATTTACTACTACTGGGTTATAATTAATCTATTAAAAAATCACCATTATGTGAAAAGCCTGAAACTTTATATGTCACTAATACTATTATTCAGATAGTTAGTTTTCATATTTTTGAAGTAGCTAAGATGATGATGATTTAAATAGTTGGTTTTTTATACTTTTGACCTGGCAATTAAGAGTTACACAACTCAAAAGAAAACAGTTTCAAAGGGGGGAAAAATCATACATAGTGAGAAAGGCAATGATAATAACATGATCTTAGGAGACTAAAGAATGCTTAACTTTAAATTTGGTGCTTCCCTACACTAAGTATATCTCAAATAAGTCAACTTCTCTGGTTGCCTTAATTTTACCATTTATATTAGAGATCTGACACTATTGTACAGCAGATAAACCTTATATTCATGGCAAATTTATCTACTTGTAGTATTATAATTGCAATACTGTTTAGTTTTCTGCTACTAATTATATCTGAATTCATAGCTAAGAAACTCCAAATGAAATACTATCCTGTTAAAATTTACAAAATTTTGCTTGATTTTATTTGATTGATATCTAAGCAGTTTGCCTTTAAGATGGAACTAAAAAAGATTTATTCTGAATCTATATGTGTGCCTGTAAACAATATAATTAATGAAAATTTTCAGTGTTTACAAAACAAAGAAAAATGTCAACAGAATGTCTGGTAGTAGACTTACAAAAAAATTTTACAGTCTATAATTCATGAAGATTGGCTCAAAATAAACTGGCCCTGCCAACAGAAAATCTGACAATTATTCTGTTGTCTAATTTGGCTCCATCTAAGTTGACCTTGTTTATTCATCTCAGTCTTTTAATTCTTGCTAACTTGGCATAAAAAGAGAACATATGGCAGATGTCTAGGAAGTCCATTTCTGCATCTTAAACTGAAATAAATGAAGAATATACCAAGCACTTCAAGATAGCTTGGTCTATGTTAAATAAATCTGGTTACATTTATATTATTCCCATTAGACATTTTAGGTTGCTGACTATAAATTTAGAAACTATGTAGAGACGTCTTTTTCTAAATCTCAGTATATGACCAAGGCTAGCCAAATTTAAATGTTTCTAAAGAAGAAAGACAATCCACGAAGTCCTTTTAAATGTAGAATGAAAAGGTATCAGCAGTTCAGCAACTTTACAGTTTTTTGATGAATCTCTATGTTTAAAAAAGCTGGTCAAAATAGTATAATGGGAGAACAAAAAGACAATTTCTATTTTTTTTTACCAGCCTATTCTATTCTTCAGTGAATTTTAATTTTCTAACCCACCAGAGCTTATATATTGTGAAAGAAAAACTGTGTTTTATTGTGTTAAAATGTCTCCAGAAAATCTGTGAGGAAATGAGCTGCTTCATAGATTTATAACTCTCTGATGGAATCACAGTCTCCAAAACTACAGCTAGAAAAAGACTAAAATTCAAAGCTCCGAAATTTATGTATTTTACTTTACTTTATTTATAAAAAAAATTTTTTTTGAGACTAGGTCTCACTATGTTGCCCCGGGTAGTCCCGATCCCATGGACTCAAGCGACCCCCAGCCTCAGCCTCCGAGGTAGCTGGGATTACAAGTGCCCACCACTGCACCCGGCTACTTTTTCGAAACCCAGTCTCACTATGTTGCCCGGGGTAGTCTCAACCCACAAACTCAAGCAATCCCTGGCCTCTCTGCCTCCCAGTGCCTGGATTACAGACCCGCGCCACCACTCCCAGATAAATTTATGTATTGTAAAGGGTATTCACGTTTTGGTGTGAAATGTGTTATTCTTACCAACTAACTCAAAAAATATGAAAGCAAAACTTCATATACAGAGTTCTAAGAATATTATCTATTTTGAAACCCTTAACCTTTGTTCATAGACTTCATGTGCATAGTACTTTTCTCCCATGAAGCTCAGGGCATTCATTCAAAATATAATTTTGCTTTCTAACTACAATAAAATTTCAGCTGTAGAGTGCCTTCATTGCTTATTAATTGTCTAAGACCCGGTAGTTATGATTTTACATAAAGCAATATCAATCCTCATAATGTAGCATTTAAGAATGAACTACTTGTAAACTCAGCCCCCAATGAAATATTCCTCCCCAATGGAATACCAGCATTTAATCCCACCTATCAAGTGTTAGTTCACAGTGATTTCACTGATTTTCAAGTATGTAAATACCCAACATAGTAATACAAACACATTTCAAATAGACTGAAAATCTTGCAGATTATGGTCAAGGTTGTCTACATAGAAAACTCCAAGTATCTACAAAAAACTCCTAAAGCCTACAAATTATTTTCGCAGGGTCACTGATATGACCAATAAGGGAAAAAAAAAGTAACTATATCTCTATATACAATAATATATCATTGAAAACCAAGGTTTTTCAAATCTATAACATCTCCAAAATATGTTAAGTATTTAAGGTATATATCTAATAAAACATGCACAGAATCTGTATGTCAAAAACTGTTAAGACTATTTAAAGTACTGAAAGAAGATAAATATTAATGAAGATACATACCTTGTTTATGAATTGGAAAACTCGATATAGTAAAGCTGATCAAGATAATACAATGGGACTATTTCCACTTTTTTTTTTTTGCCAACCTAATCTAGTCTGCAGTGACAAAATCTGTTATTCTCTTATTTATCTCAAGATTTCACACAATTCTAATAAAAAATCCAGAAGGGTTTTTGTAGGTATAGACAAGCTATTTCAAAGGTAAAGAAACTAGAAGAACAAAAATAATTTTGGAAAAAGGAAAATATGTAGGAATCACATGTGATCTAAGACTTTTTACTAAAGCAGGAGTAAGAAAACATTTTTTTGTGATGAAGTCTTAAGAAATATCTTAAGTTTTGCCGATCATCTGGTCTCTGTCCAGACACTTATGTCTGTCATTGTAGTAAAAAGTCAGCCATTAACAGCATGTAAATAAATGAATGTAGGTATGGTACGATAAACTTTTATTTACAAAAATTGGCATAGACTGGGCTTGGCCTGTGGATACTGGTTTGCCATTTTCTGTTCTAAAGCAACACTAATCAAGAAATTGTGTATTAGCAAAAAGATAGATGCATAGATTAATGAAGCAGAATAGAGTTCACAGAAATAGATCCATACAAACATGCCCAACTGATTTTTGATGAAAGTAAAGATTATTCAATGAAGAAAGGATAGTCTTTTCAGCAAATATTGCTGGAACAAAAGAGCTCCTAGCTAAGCCTTAAACCTTTTCTAAAATTAACTCAAAATGGATCATAGATCTAAATATAACATGTAAAACTAAAACATTTAGAAGAAAGACATCAAAACTAAGCCTTTGTGATCTGGAATTAGTCAAAGAATTTCCAGATCCTAAACTAAAAGCAAAGTCCACAAAATCAAAAGCCTGATAAGCTAGACTTCATCAATTTCATTTTGCTTTTCAAGGGACACTCTTAAGGAAAAAAATCAAGCTACATACTAAGAGAAAATATTTGAAAATCACATAACAGACAAAAGATTTGTCCCCAGAATGCATAAAGCACTTTTAAAAACTCAACAATGAGAAAACAAATAACCCAATTAAAGTGGGCAAAAGACTTGAGAAGACACTTCAATAAAGAGAGAAATGGATGATAAATAAGCACACGACAAAATATTCAGCATCATTTTGCCATGATAGAAGTACAAAATTAAAAATATGATGAAATGCCATTTACATACCTACTGGGATGTCTATAGTAAGAACATACTGATAGCACCAAGGTAGGATGCAAAGCAGCTGCATTTTCATACATTGCGGGTGAGAATACAAAATGGCACAGCAATCCTGAGAAACAGTTTATCGGTAATTATTATACACCATTATAAGTCAGCAACGCCACATAAGAAATTAAAACTTATGTTCACATACGAACTTGTACATGAATGTTCACAGCTGTTTTATTCATAACTGCAAAAAGCTGGGGGTTGGGGGGGAGAATCCTTCAACAGATGTCTCAACAAGGTGATACGTCTATACACTAGAATACCGTTCAGCAATGAAAAGTAAACTACGGATATGCTGACATCTTGGATCAGTATCAAAGGTGATTACACTGAGTGACAGAAGCCAGTCACAGAAATGTATATTATATGATTCCCATTAAGTGACATTCTTGAAATTAAAACTGTAGTTATGGAGAATCCATTACTGGTCACCACAAGCTAGCAGAAAGGGAGGATGTGACAAGTATGAGTGAGTTTGTTGGCATGATGAAAGTATTTTGTATAATGATTGTGGTAGTAAAAAGATGAATCTGTGTATGTCTTATAATCCATAGAGGCTATAGCTTTAAAAGGCCTTGTTAACAGAGAATAACATAAAATTAAATTTTTAAAACTAAAAAATACTATCACAGTGAAGAGATGTAAAATTTTATATGGCACTATTATCAGCTTTATTTTTTTAAGCTACATAAAATTAATTAAGTATAAGAGCTAAAAGATGAGAAATTTATATACGTGGATAGGCTAATGTCTTTTTTCTGTGTTTTCTACACCAATAAGGATTACTCTTAAAATTGAGAAAATAAAATTTACTTAATGGGAATTTTTACTATTCATTGCAATTTTTATAATATATAAGTAATCAAAGCATCATATTTTATTTACATGATTCTTTTGAAAACTGTATGTGTATGGTATTTGTATATTAAAGTTGAATTTAATTGTTCATCTAAACATTATTATTTAATGGTAGAAAGTTCAAAGTAGTTGTCAGTGCTTTTATTAACACAGTATCTGATGATATTACTATAACTTAATCCTCTTTCTTTTAATTTTTTTTCCAATTGAAAAAAAAAAACCAATTACAGGCAAGTATTTGACAGAAAGAGTGAACTTGGAAAAAGCATCTCTGCTGCACCTTTGATGGCTAAGACTTCAAATGAAGACAATGATATCCAAGGTACACAAAATATTCAATTTTATGGCTCACAACAGCTTTCAATAAATGAAAAATAATTTTTAAAAAGATAACATTTCTACTTGGCATATTCTAAGACTGCTGATTGGTATAATGGAAAATATCAAGTCATCTAATTTAAGAAAAGGTTTATTTTAATAGTATATACATGCTAAATATACATGGTGCTGCTACACATATATGTCCAGTATATGCTCAAGTATAGCTTAATGAAAATAAAAGGAGAAACTTTCAGTGGTTTTTCCCTTCTGTTTTTATAGAAATCACACTATGGTATGATATTGTGAACCAAGCTGTTTATCTTGATTCATTTTTCAAATTTTCAATCCAATATATAGCAATACCATTGTAAAATGAACCCAAAAAAATGAAAATTTAAATGACGTTTATAAGTATCCATGGAGGTTCCATTTCAAGATGGTGTTATGAAAGAACATTGAACTCACCTCCTTCTATAGACACACCAAATCTACAAATACATATGGAACAATTTTCTCTGGGAAAAAAAGAAAAAAAACTTTAAACTAGTTGAGCATCTCCAACATGCTGGACAAATGAGGAAAAAAACACACTGAAGCCGGGCATGGTGGCTCCTGCTTGTAAGCTTCAGCTTATGAAGCGGCCGGGGCTAGGGATCGTGGTTCGAGTCCCGCCTGGGACCCGTAGCGAGACCTAGTTCCAAAAAAAATAGCTGGGCGTGGTGGCGCGTGCCTGTCATCCCAACTACCTGGGAAGCTGAGGCTGGGGATTGCTTGAGTCTGTGGTACCCCGGGCAACGAGAGCCTGCGGTTCCACCGGCAAAAATAGCAAGACCTAGTCTCAAAAAAAAACAAAACAAACAAACAACAACAACAACAAAAAAAAAAAACACTGAAGCAGAAAGGAGAGGCTGAGATATAATTACACCTAAAACCCATCCCTGGCACAGTAACCCATTATCAGGAGGAAATTCAAAACCCAGAGGAAAGGGTCAAACATGACCTCATGTAAGGCACACCCAACTTTTAAGACCTGCACTTTTAATACTCCCTCCTCCCACTCCCCCCCCCCAAAAAAAATTTAGCTTTGAAAACCAATGGGGCTAGTGTCCACAAAACCCATAAGGCTGCAGCAAACTGAAAGTGCATTTACTCTCAGACTCACCCATTCCAGGGCCAAATGCAGAACAGCTGATACATACCAGACCTCATGTGAAAGAGGCTTATCTGCTAGTTTTACAGTGTTGTACTGATGGATAGACACCTAATTTAACCTAGATCTATGGGCTTGCTAGGATACTCTCTAGGAACGAAAGCAAAGCAATGCCTTGCTTTAGCCAGCAGGGACTACCCTTTTTCTTTTTTTTTTTTTTAAGCTTGAAGCTTTTTCTCCTCTTTTGGCAGACACTATTCCTATTATCCTCTTCTTTCCACCTTTCTCTAGCCAGCAGTCACCATCTTCTCCTCTCCCTCTTCCATGCTCCAGAGCACCAGAATCTCTGGAGGGGAATAGCTTCATACATCTGATACCCCAGTTTTCATAGCTGCCACTCAGGGATGTCCCTTGATTACCTGAACAGGGCCAGAGAGTGTTTGTGTTCCTGGATCCATTACAAGTAGAGAGAGAGCTTTTGGCAGCCTATTACCTGCCAAAGTGTAACAGCTGACTGAAACACACCTCCAGTATTTTGGTGAAAGAGGTCCATTAGAGCATGTTCAGAATCTTCAGCATGAGAGCTTGACTTCAGACTTGGCATATATTTGGAGATGTTCTCAGGAAACAGAAACCAATGGAAGCCATCTTTGTGCTCTCTTTTTGCTCCAAATCACAAGGATAATTTCAGAAAGAGTTTATATTCTGATATTTGCAATTGCCACCAGTAGACACCTATATCACCTTGCTGTGGTATCCAGTTTATGATTGTGGGTTCCACCCTACTATAACCAGTAAAGAAAGTTCTACCATCCCCAAGACAAGCAAGAAACACCAGACCCAGTAACTCAGTATTTCTGTGAAAGAGGCCTACTAGCTTATCATCAAAGCTACAACAAATCATCATAGCAAAAATTTAATTAAACACACATCTCAGGGATGACTGTAAACCTTTCCAGAGACTATGGGTGGCAGCCACTATCTGTATACTCTGCTGCACTCCAGAACACCAGTATCTTCTGTTGAGGAGAGCTGAGTCTGGTACCCCAGTTTTTATATATATATATATATCATCAAACCAAAATTCTATAATTAAAATATCAAAAGTTACAAAGAATGAATCTTAAATACAAAGCAAGAAAAAAAAACAATGTTATGTACAAAAGGGAACTTCCATCAGACTGTCAAGAGATTTTCAGCACAAATTTATTCAGAAATGAGTGACATGATATATTCAAAGCACTCAAAGAAAACCACTTCCAAACAAGAATGCTCTGCTCAGCAAAGTTGTCATATAGAACTGAAGGACAATCAAACTCTGGGAGAGCCATTTCCAGACAAGCAAAAAACAAAAGGAATTTATCACTACCAAATGAGAGTTAAACAAAATGTTAAGGGACTTCCTTAAGCTGAAGAGAAATGGTGCATATTATTAAAGTATAAATTGCACTAGTGAATATATAGAAAAATAGTGAACTGATCATTTATAAAGCTAGTATGAAGGTTAGAAGATGAAAGTAAAATAACCATAGTTATATTTGTTAAGGGATGCATAAGATAAAAATGATGTCAAACTATAACATCAAAAACATAAAACGTTAATGGGGAGAATAAAATATGTAGAGTTTCAGATCCATCCAAACTTTTCATCAACTTAGATTATTATAAATAGCCTCATGGATCCAGGCACAGTGACACATGCCTGTAAGCAACAGCCTATGGAGTGCGGCTGGGACTGGGGATCACGGTTTAAGTCCCACTTGGGCCAACACAGCGAGACCTAGTTCCAAAAAAAGTAGCTGGGTGTGGTGGCGCGCAACTGTAATCCCAGCTACCTGGGAAGCTGAGGCTGGGGATTCTTGAGTCTGTGGTACCTGGGGCAACGTGAGCCTGAGGTTCCATGGGCAAAAATAGCGAGATCTAGTCTCCAAAAAAAAAAATACATAAATAAATAAATAGCCTCATGGTAACTAAATCAGAAAAAGAGAAGTCTTATAAAACTTTTCAACACAAATCCCCACCACTAAACATGCAAATTTTAAGGCATCACTTTAAAAAGAGAATAATACAAACATAGTTTACATGTTTGACTTTAGGGCATATACTAGCCATGACATGTATGTATAAGAATAATCAGTAATTTTATTTACTATTTTGAAGTTTGGTTATTATTGTCTCTGGGTCTCATATTTGTATGTAAGTTATGAGTGTTTAACTGCTTCTCCTAGTGAGAATATTAAATGGTTTGGTAAGAATATTAATGCCATTCATTAGATTTGAAGATAATATTGTACTCTTTCATTTTAGTAGGAGAGAAGCAAGAAGACTGCACAGGACAGGTAAAATGCATTCCTTACTATTTATTATTAAACATTTAAATTCCAAAAGAAGTGTATACCACATCTGATAGCTTGGAACTCAGGAAATGCTGCCTTTCAGTACAATACATTAACTGGGAACATCTGTCTAGAAAACTCTCCAAGCTTTTCAGTATTTCTTCTTAATAAAATTGTACATAATAGAATATGTACAAATCAACTTACATATATATGTAATTGGCCTCAGAATAATCCAGTATGTATCAACTCAGCTACCATCAGTTGATTTCAGACGAAGAAAGGAGTATAGAAATTTGCACATACCATCCTCTCTACTTAAGTGTATATTTGAAATAATCCAAAATTAAAAGCATAAAAATGAATGATTTATAATTTGTAATAAGTGTGAAGTTACATTATTCATTTTATTATGTGTGCATATAATTTTAAGAAGTAACACATAATTGTAATTGACTCATGGGACTTCAATGCAAATGATAGTTCCACAATTAATGGAAATCATTTCACCTCTACACCTCAATGTCTTCACTGGTAAAATAAAGAGAGCTACATATTTCATAGGGCTTTATGAAACTTTATTGTGATGTATATTTGGTAGGACTTTGTTAATTACTTGGAGCTATACTAATGACAGGAATTATCAGCATCAGTGCTTTAATCAACATCGTTAGGAACATATCTATATTGGAAATATGTTTTATTTGTTTGGAGGGAAATATTCCATAGTGCAGTTGAATATACATAATAATAATCCAGATTCAATTTCCTAAGGCTTAATATAACTTACTTAAAACATTCATATATTTTTAAATAGCTTATTTTATGGACACTTGCTAAGCAACTGCATTCTGTCAAAACTGTATGGATACATTAGTTTCGATATAAGAGTGTAAATGAGTTACAGTCAAGAAGTTGACTTCTCAATGTTTATGTAAGGATTTTTTAACAGAATGTGGGAAACATTAGTTTGTATACTCAAGCATAGAATGGCTCTTGTAATCAAACTGGCCATACATCTTTGAGTTCAGATATTAATCCTGTTTAAGTTCAGATTAGCAGTGATTCATTCACACTTTATGTTCAGCCCTGATTTTTGTTTAGGAAATGTTATTAAGCACAGATAAGAAACACAGCTCTTTCTTGTTTGGAATTTTCACATGCTACATTTTACAGCAAGGTTGTTGTGCATGTGTCTGTGTAACTTTCTTTAAATATATTTCAAACCTATTTCTCTTTATCACCTATTTACAAACTCTTTATCACCTATTTATGAACTTTATGAAATTGACTAAATAAAATATAAATAAAAATTTTCATGATAAATTCTTGCTAACATTTAACAAGTGATTATTATGACTAGCACTGGCCTCAGTACTTTAGATGTTTTAATTCTCAGCAATTTGTAGATGTCCTGTGAGTTTATTCTCAACAACTATTAACCCCATTTTGCAGGAGAGGTATCAGAGAGCAAGTTACTTCCTCATAGTCATAGGGTTCAAGCACAGCATTCCTGCTCTAGACCTGTCACCTACTCTTCCATGCAGAGATAATCTTTAGCAGGACTTCTAAGTCTCCTGAGTCCTTTACCACAGTTACATTCCCCTCACTCCACTAATGCTCAATACTCTACAATGCTTGTGCTACATCACTCCCTAAATCTTGTGCTAAACATTCCCTTTTTTGTCTTTATAGTTTCCTCATATGTGGCTATATTCCTAAATCACATAACATTTAGTTCTACCAATTTCTGAACTTCACATAAACAGAAACATCATACATTCTTTTTTTACTTGCTTTTCCCCTGGATTCTCTGTGTAGGTGTTAGTTATATTCATTTTCCCTATCTGTTGTCTTTGGCTAAGTGAATATCATGATTTCTTCTGCTACTCTATGTTGACAAACATTTAGGTTTTTATTCAAAACAATTGCTGCTAAACATTTTTCTACCATATCCCTGGGGTGTGCATTTGGAATAGATTTTGTGGTCATAGGCAATGTACATCCCCAATTTTAATAAAAAATTCTAATTTCTTCCCAAAGTAGTTTTACCAATTTATATTCCTAGCTCCCCCAAGAATGTGAGCCCACTATTCTATAAGCTTGCTAACATTTAGATTTAACCATCATATTTTAATCTTTTACATTCCTAGTACTATGACATAATTTTCATTGCTGTTTTAATTTGCACTTATCAGATTATTGAGTTTCAACATGTTGATATATTTCTGGTCATTTTTGTTTCTCCTTTCTAGGCATGCCTATTTGTATCATTCATTCAATTTACAATTGGATTATTTTTCCCCCCTCAGTAATCTGTAGGAATTCTTTATATATTCTGAAAATCAATCTTTTGTCCATGTTAAAATAACTTTTCCCTATTTGTTGGCTTTTCCCTACGTTATTCTTAATTATTAGAAATTCAGCTCTATTAGTGATGAAAATGCATCACCTTTTCCCTTTGTAGTATTTTTTAAATATCTTAAGATGTCCTTCTCTACTCCCAAAGTTAAAGATTATCTTTAAAAATTTTGCCTTTCACATTTATGTTTATTCCACTTGTGTTCATTATGCATGTGTAAGCACAAAGTTAAAATGAAGTTATTCTTAACATATAGAGAAATAATAAAACACAATTCTAGATTAGAGCTTAACTCTATCCTAGATAAGCAAAGCTTACAAACGGCCAAGCAAACATTGTATAACCAAATTTATTTTTAAGTTGATTATGTAAATAATCAGACTGATACTAATACTATACACATGTACTTTGGCATGATAATAATTCTTTCTGTAACTTTTTAGGTTTAAATGTAAAATACCCATGCAAGATTATAATGAATGGCATTTCTTTTTAAAATATACATCGTTTTTGCACTGTTTGTTTACTTAGATGTGTACTCTAAGCTCTTTTTTGTCTTAAAATTTCAGACAACTTTAAAATCAATAGGCAATGGTGGAAGTTGCTTAGACATGTTTAAGAAAATGGTTCTCAGTCCTAACACTCAGCAAATATCCTAACTGTAGGAAATAGTTAATATTAGAATTAGGAAAGAAGGAAATTTATATTTGAATTCCATTAGAATTCAGAAAAATTATAAAAAGCCTGCCATTTTTAAGTCTCTTAAGTTTTATTCCGAAACAAAACTCTCATAAATATGTTATATATATTTCATATATTTTATATATATTTATTCCCTTTCTTAGAGAAACTGTGTCATTATACTATATCAAGTCTTACAGCTTGGATCTGGTTGACTGTCAAACATGTTCTTCTGTCCCATTACTTCCTATATACCAGTGTTTACATTCAACTTTCTGTTACATTCAAGTGCTGCCTTACAGGCAGTTTTTTACATCATATATTATGACTAATCAGTTGCCTCAATTTTTAGTTATGTTATGGCTTACCAATGGTCAAAAAGTGTCTGATTCCTCTACTTGAATATTTCCTAGAAATTGTGTACTTAGGCAGTTTAGGATCCATTGATACAAATTATCATTTCTATGGAGGTTGCAAAAATAGGGATTTTTTTTTATAATTTTTCTGTAAGTTTTTTTACAGAAGAATTGCAGTAACAATTTCCCTCTTCATCACTTCTCTATTAAGCAATATGAGCTAAATTTTAAAAAGTATAGTTAGGGTTTACATGTTGGAATAAGTTTCTATGTATGGAGCATTTCCTGCCCCCCTCTCTCTCCCTCTCCCTCTCCCACTCCCTCTCCCTCTCCCTCTCTCTCTCCCTCTCCCTCTCTCACCCTCTCCCTCTCTCACCCTCTCCCTCCCTCCCTCCCTCCCTCTCTCTCTCTGTCTCCCTCTCCCTCTCTCTCTCTCCCCCTCTCCTTTCCTCTCCCTCTCCCTTTCCCTCTCTCTCTATTCCTATAGTACTTTTAGGCATACTGTCTGGAAGAAATCTTACACTTGGAAGGGTAGCTGATTCTTCTAATGTGTAATTATGACAGAGATATGAATCCTCTACATAGATTGCTCTTTTCTGTCTTACTATCATCCAGTGAGGGTTAAGCCAACAGTCAGAAGAGAGTAATACTAATGAAGAGGACTTAATTCCTATATATTCTGACATATTTCAAAGTAAATTGCAAAAGTCTGTACATCTCAACCCATTAGCCATTTTAATCCTTCAGCACATCATTAACTAGTTTCACCTTTGTTTATATTAATAGAAATATTTAATATTTGCAATTCTCAATATTTACATATTGACAATTATCAGATGACCTTATATAACTGAAGTGTATAATACCTAGAAGTATGGTTTCCAAAGTAGCAGTTTTTGTATTTATTGATACTTCCATCATGAAATTTATTAATCTTTTTGAATGACATCTTCCAGTATTTGTTGAGATGGAATAAATGAGAAATAGTTCCCATATAGTTTTCCTACCAAAAAATGATTTTTCAAAATGTTTTATATTTACAAAATATTCTCTAAACAGGAGCATTAGATAAATCACAAGAGTAAAAATAATCTGTCAACACAGCTATAATGTGGTGGCCATTCTTCATAATTATAAAATAATTAATTTTAGTATTTATGATTTACATTTTCTGATTTAGGGTGAACCATAAAATTGTTCTATATATAATACATAGAATAAAATTATACAAACCAAAAATCATTAAAAATTGCAAAGTAACATTGAATATCTGTGCCATTTTATACAAATTAAAACAGACTTGCTCTGAATTGGGGGAAACTGACAAAAAAGGGAAAAATAGGCTTACTTTAGAATATAACATTGTATAATAGAAAGAATGCAGGATTTACAGGCAAATGATCTCAGTTACCTATTTCCCTATTGTGCCACATCTTTTTATATCTATTTCCTAATATGTTAAATTGGGGTAATTACTTAATAATATCATGTATCAAATTAGGTAATATGAAAGCACTTTGTAAACTCCAAAACACTGTTCATCATTATGTTCATACTGACTTTTTTTTTTCAAGTATGCAAATAGTAAATTCATCTGGATAAAAATATTTTTCTGGCACTGAATTCATAATCAAGAATGCATGTGTTAGAAAACTGAAAAACAAACATGGATTTAGTTAGGGTTTTGGAAAAGAGAAATCTTATCCACATAAATGTTTCTTAAATAGTTTTATAAATCTATAAAAGATGAGGGAATTAAATCACGATTTGGAGAAGGTGTTCTGTGGAAAAGTGAGATGACATGTTCTAAGCACATTCCTTTCTGGTGGTTTACTTAACACAGCGGAAGTTGGAAAGTTACCTAGTGAGCTGATCTTTTTTCCTGTCTCTTAAGTAACGGAAGCTCCAGTTAACCTTAGGCAGCTATAGATTAGGGTCAATTTGAGATTTCATTTTCTAGAAAGAACATTAAGAACTGTAACTCCAGGTATTGACTAGAAAGAAATCCCTATATGATACCAAATATGCAAGGATGGAGTTAATTAGGAACAATGAAACTTGAGTAACTGGACAGCTTGCTCAAGAAAGTATCTCTTATCATACAGAGGGAGGTTACTGGCACGCTCATAAATAAGAGCCTTCAGTGATAGGAATAGTAATCATAGGAATCAATCATAAAGCGGCCAATGGAACACACATTATTTGTTAATACAGTAAAAAGAATGTTGTGAAAAAAGCACTTCTTTAGGGAAATGAGGACTAAATTTGAATCTCAGTAATATCACTTAATCAGTGACTTGGACAAAACACCGTATTAGCATCAGTTTCCTAACCTGCAAGATGAAATAATTTTACATCAGTAAATGTAAAGAGTTCTTCTACCTCTGCAATGGTACTGTTTCTGGGATTTAACTATTATTAAACTAAATCAAAAACTTTATGAGAGGCCATTAGTCAACCAGGGGAAACATGAGATGATCATTTAAACTATTAAAAAAATCTGTTCGAATTGAGTAAGCAATAGGTCAAAAACCCAGTTTGTAGCAAAGCAAACCTTAACTTGCCTGCAGAAGTTGCTTACGAAAGTTTTTGAGTACTTTTAAAAGAAAGTGACCTTGTATCACCCAACATTAGGTAACAGCCATAGGGTGTGTCTCCAAAAAATGTACTTAACTCTATGTAGAAATCAAATGAGAGACTGGGGAAAACCCTTTTGTTGCAGTAGACTACTGCAGGAATTAACATGTAGCCTCATTCAGTCAACAGTGAATACAGTTTTAGCCCATAAATAAATGAAGATCAGCCTCTTTTGAAGCCATGACTTCCTGTCACCAAACAAAATCACCTCCTCCCAGACTAGGAAAGAAAATTCAACAAGACTAATCATTCGATAGTGTATATCAAGAGGTCTAAAATTACATCAGTTTTTGTCCAACAATTCTATTTCTGCAGTTCAATACCAAATAAATAATCCTAAGTACAGAAAAAATTTCATGCCTAGTAATGTCTATCATGGTTATTAAATAAAAAAAGATACTGGGAACAAAATTAATTTAACCCAAAAAAGAAATTATTAAATAAAGCTGTAGTATTTAATGGACTAAAATGCAGCCATTGAAAGCATAAAGCCAGGGAACAATTGCTGCAATAGGATACAAAGAGAAATAAGACACTTGTGATTGATGTCTTTACTAGACAGGCAGATTAAACATATGGGAACTGGGAATTGAAAGATTGATAAATTTCATTATCAGTGCTTGAGGACCTAAGAATTTATACACATGAGTCTGTGTGCTCTTCTGAATTATCACAGGTTAGAAAACATTTCATTAAAAAAAGAAAGCATTTCAGACATGGTGGCACATGCCTGTAAGCAGCAGCCTAGGAAGTCGCAGCTGGGGCCAGGGATCGCGGTTCGAGTCCCACAGGGGGCATGTAGTGAGACTAGTCCCAAAAAAATAGCTGGTCGTGGTGGCATGCACCTGTAATCCCAGCTACCTGCGGAGCTGAGGTGGTACCCTGGGCAACGTGAGTCTGCAGTTCCACAGGCAAAAATAGCGAGACCTAGTCTCAAAAAAAAAAAAAAAAGAAAAGAAAAGAAAAGAAAGCATTTCATTAGTAAACTTTTTTAAAAAAAAAAAGTCCTTCAAATAAAAATATATAAAATTGAACATAATTTTAGCTTAGTTTGAAAAACACATGGAAGGAAGCAAATATATCTTGTCATTTTATATGCCTGATGCAACTATGAGTAAATTTTTGTACTTTCTGTGTTCAAAATTGTGGTTAATGAACATACTTTATTTTCAATAATGATTAAATAGCTCTGCATACAAAATAGATTATTTCACTAATAATCAAAATATTTTTCCAAGGTCAACAGGATACAAGTCAAGATTATTTAGTATGGAACCCATAGAAATGCCCTAAAGTTTTTTTAAAATAAGATGGGTTTTAAAGAAAATCTTTCAAAAGTAACTTTTTTTTTTTTTTTAATTCCTGGACTATTCTTGAGAAGTTAATTCTATGATTCCTACTTTTTAAAATGTAATTCCTAAGGTAAGAGTGGTATTAAAACCTAGATAAAAGAGACTACTGGGTATCAAGTATATGGCTGAACATGATTTTACTTAGGTATGCAAAACCTGGCCTTCGAGCAACAATTATGTCCCGATAATAGGAAAATAAAATTATTTACCTAAACTCTCTGCCAATTATTGAACAAGACCAAAACTAAATCCAGGTTTCTGTACGGCCATTCTAGTGTAACAGAAGATATACTTTGCTGTAGTAGTTTGTAAGTCAAAAGTGGGAGCTTACATTTTTCAAAATACAGTGCTTATGATGGATGCTTTTTGTTTTTAAATTGAACACTACCTAAAATCCCTGAACTTGCCAGCACACACACACAAGCCCCAGGCTATATTAAATTACTCAGTCTTCTTGTTACCTGTTCTTCCAGGTTGGTTTTTGTTTTTTTAATTTTGTGTATATAAGAATCCACAGGCACATGTTGTGCCACAGGAACAGAAACATACATGTTTCCCTTAGTTGCCAACTCTACATCTCTTTTCCTTAAGCTATGACTACTTAAAATAACATAATGTAATGTCTTTCTGAACTATTTCTCTCATTAAAAGAACTTTCAAGGCATAAAGAATAACTTTAAAGTAATTTTTAAATAAAAGATATACTCCAACTCTGGTATTATAGCACTAACCATCATCACTACTCTTTACCTTTCCCCTTTGCTATTTCAAGTTTAAGTACATTATCTTCAAGCTTTAAAAATAAGTTTTTTTCTCAAGTATCACTCACCTTTAGTCATACCTTGAAATATGTCATACCTTCAAATGTAAGAATCTTTCATAAAAGCTTTTCCTTCTCTATACTTGATGGGACTGGAAAGGGGTGGGGGAGGTATGAAAGAATAAGAACTGGGAAATGAGTGAGGTTCTTGTTTGCTTTTTTTTGTAGCATCACAAAGTGCTGTACAGAACTTAAAAATCCATGATCTTTTCTATGAACAATAACCTCAAAAGCATATATATTAAGAAACATGCTCTAAACAACCATTTAAAAGACACTATTATAAAATCAAGCAGGCTGAATCATAAATGATAACCCACTTTTTTGCAATTTTTCATTGTTGGAATCTTCAGTTACCACTAAATTTCAGATAACATCTCTCCTTTCTTTGCTTGTTTATGCTCCACATGCAATTTTTCCTGATTTTTATGAATATTAGATCAAAAATTTAAGAGTAAGATAAATACAGGCTCTTGTTTATATATATGTAGGATGCATTTTAAATTATTTCATTATTTTTAAAAAGTTTTATTACTTAAACTATTTAATTATTTAAACAATACATTTAAGTAAATTAAAAGTACTAAAGCTATAAATATTAAATCAATTGTTTTCTACTTTGCTTTAACATGATTTTAATTATTTTTATTTATTTACTTTAGGAAATCGGAGATGGTGGTTCTCTCAGAATGGTTCACTTTGGCTTGGTATAAAAATAATAAATGTTTTATTACTTAAAAGAGAAACAAACCTTTTCTACATTTTCATAGCTTGATAGAGATTAAATTCTACCTGTGTGCTTTAAAAAGATACTATGAATCAGTTAAGAATTTTAATTCAGAGTATTTGCAAAGTAGTTTTTTTCAGGTTCAAAAACACACAGCATAATGTCAGAGTGATACCAAGAGTCCTTATTTGGCTTACTTTCAATAATGTAAAATTTTGGAAGTTTATTACTTGTACAATACATGCTTCCAAAGAAGGATACTGAGCAGCATTCTTCCAATTACTTTAACATTTCCAATTGTGACCTCTTTTACATTATCATTTTTGTCCATAATGAATAAAGATTTATTACGCAAAAATTTCAGCCCTGACCCATAGTTCAGAGACAGTCTTCCATAGGTCTCTTGAATTACCAAGGCTAGGGATCACTTGAGTCAGTGGGATCAGGACTGCCCCGGACAACATAGCAAGACTTAATCATCAAAAAAAAAAAAAAAAAAACCTCTAAGAAGAAAGTATGAGGGAAAAGGTTTATTACATTGGATTTGGCAATAATTTCTTGAATATGACACAAAAGTGTAGGAAACAAAAGTAAACTGGATTAAATCAAAATCGAAAACTTTTGTGCAGAAAAGGATGCAGAAACAATGAAAAAGCAACCAGTGGAATGGGAAGATCTGTAAATCATATGTCTAATAAAAATTTCTTCAACAAATTAAACAATCCAATTCAAAAATGAGCAAAGGACTTAAGTAGGTATCTTCAAAGATGACATAAAATGGACAGTAATCACATGAAAAGATTAAATATCACTAAATTAGGATAATTAAAAATTATATGTGTATTTTATATTAGAACTTTTTGAAGAGCTAAAGTTTATTAAAACTTTTATTTTAGCCTTATTTCAGAAATTAATTATTTCTACTCTCTCACTCAAATTTTCAGCTAAAATGACACATTGAAAGTGTTTTCAATAATCAGGGAAATGCAAATCAAAACCATGCTGAGATACCATTTTACACCAGTAAGAATGGCCCATATGAAAAAACTGGGCAACAGTGTTGGCGCGGATGTGGAGAAAAAGGAACACTCTTACACTGCTGGTGGAAGTGCAAACTGGTCCAGCCACTATGGAAGGCTGAGGGGAGGACCCTCAAACTACTGAAAGTGGACTTACCATTCGACCCAGCAATCCCACTACTGGGAATCTACCCAAAGGACACAAAAGTCACTAAAAAGGACACTGGTAATCCCAGGTACCTGGGAAGCTGAGGCTGGGGATTGTTTGAGTCCATGGTACCCCGGGCAACATGAGCTTGTGGTTCCATGGGCAAAAACAGCAATACCTAGTCTCAAAAAAAAAAAAAAAAAAAAAAAAGGTAATCTGTACGCGCATGTTTATTGCAGTCTGTTTACAATTGCCAAGGTATGGAAACAACCCAAATACCCCAAAGCTGATGAATGGCTGAAAAAGATGTGGTATATATGTACACAATGGAATATTATGCATCAATCAAATAAGACAAATTTTTGTCATTTGCAGCAATATGGATGGAACTGGAAGGAATCATGTTAGTGGAAATAAGCCAGAAAGAAAAAGAGAAATATGGGATGGTCTCATTTTTTTTTTTTTGAGGGATATAGGAAAAACAAGCAAATGTTTGAGAAAAATTGAAAACTTCCCAAAACACTAAAGCATAGAATAAGAGAGAAAGGAAGGAGAGAACAGGGGCAGAGGAGGGCACAAAAGACGAAGATGGTGCACAGGTGGTAAGGTGATGGGAGAACATTGGGGTAGACAGTGGTGTGATGTATATATACCTATGTAGATATATAAGTGCAAACAATAAAAAGTAAAAAAAGAAAGTGTTTTCATACAAACTCCTATGGTAAAAAAAAATCCTATGGTTTATTTTATTTACAATTTAAGTTTCACTTCTATATACATTAATTTCAAGCCATAATCTCCATATTATTTATTTTTCATGCTTCATTTTAACACTCACTATAAGCATTTAATTTTCACCTATTTCATTGAAAAATATGTTCATAATCAAGTTGAACAGTGTTCCCCAAGGTATTAACTAATTTAATACAAAGTTTATCTGTACTTGAATGAGAAAATTAAAGTTTTCAATAATGTAAACAAATGTATAAAAATTAAATGTATCCTTGCTGAATGAATTACCCCAACCCCAATAAAGTGGGAAGTATAGTAGAATATGCAGAATATTTAATGGTACATCTTTTACAATATAAACTATCAGAGATACACCTTTTCACAAACACCTGTGAAAGTCTGAGAACAGCATGTTTGTAAGGTTTATTCAAATTTAATTTGGAGAATTATACAACAACCAGTCAAGAAGCACAGCATTCATCCTACATGAAATAACTTATCCATTGAGCTTTTTGCTGAATTGCAGCCATACTCCTGTCATTTCAGTGATGATCTATATATGAGGGATTAATCTGACACAGACAGTGAAGCTTAATCCTTCAGTATATCATAATCTATTTATTCTGCAGGCTAAGAGGATTTCAGATTTTAAATTATACAGGAAGTGATGCTAAAAATGTACCTAGTGTAGGAATGATTTTCCTAAAATATTAGGTTTTAATGTCTGTGCTGTAAGAATGGACTTCTTTATTTTAAAAATGTAAAAAAAAAAAACCACAAAAAAATGCTTATGTAACATGAATGGATGTCTTCATTTTAAAATGTCAAATTAATGTGATAATTAGTTT
This sequence comes from Uropsilus gracilis, assembly GCA_004024945.1. Taxonomy (NCBI): domain Eukaryota; kingdom Metazoa; phylum Chordata; class Mammalia; order Eulipotyphla; family Talpidae; genus Uropsilus; species Uropsilus gracilis. The sequence continues at coordinate 21,019 of PVHY01003300.1, read as the reverse complement.
TTAAGATGTGAAATTAATGTATTCATTTGATAAAATTTTATATAAGAAATAAAGCTTAAAGAGATTCCTTTAAGGGGGTTCTATCTGGAAATCAGCAGGTTCTCATTTGTGACCATTTTATGAAATTACCATTATCAAAATTTTATCAAAATTACCATTACCAGACTAACAAGAAGATCCCTTGTTTTACTCTTAGTCACTCACATTATAAATTAAAAATAAAGTCATTCAGGGGGTACTAGTAATTTCTTCTTTGCCTTGCTCATAACCCTAGAACAGAATAGCCTCTAGCCCTTCACTCCCAACCCTACCTCCAGAACACAACTAGTTGAAGCCATTAGATACTCCCTCCTGGGAACCTGCAGTTACAGTATGGATGCTTGATTGTGGTAGAAAAGCCAGAAGTTACAAAGACTCTAGGTCCCAGACTATCATTTTGAGATCGTCAGAAGGCCATGTGCAAGTGAATGGATGAACAAGAAAGTTTATGATGAATAAGAGAAAAGCAACCATGCAGAGAAATGTCACAAACCACGTTGCAGAAAGCTGTTTCTTTAAGGCCACCAACAGCTGAATAAAAAGAGAGGAAAATGGAAGCTTAATGTTTGTACACACATGTTCATTACAACATTATTAACAATGGCCAAAAGGTGCAAGCACCCCACTCTCCAGTGGAGGGTGAATGGATAGACAGAATACAATAGGATATTCAGGACTTTAGATGTCAGCCTCCCCACCCATTTGTAACCCATTTTGAATGGCTTCCTGCTTTTATAAACAAATGTTTCTTGATTGGGCCAATGATTCACAAAAATGTTTCATGCATAGAATTTTAAGAAATATTTAAGGATTTACAGAAACACAGATACAATGGAGAAACAAAATTACAAATTTTCTTTAAAATATCTGAGCATAAGAAAAGTGGCCCCACTGAATATTATCCCCTATCCCCCTATCCCATTGCAATCTGCAATAAGGAAATCAAATTGCAGAAATTTGTTCAGTTATGAGGCATTTTTTTTTTATTCTTACAAGATTCGAATCTCTACCTACCCCATCCATTTTGGCATGTTTTTATCTTTTAAATCTCTTAATCTCAATTTATTCTTTGTCTCATTTGAGCTTTATATTTTATTATTCAATCTTTGCCTTTCTGGTACTAATTAGTTTGTTATATATTGATTGTTATTAGCTTATGCACACTACTGATATTTTTGCTATTTTAGCACTGTAAATCTTTTTATCCTCTTCAATATTCAGTTCTTTATAATTTGTATTCAAGTGTTTTCTCTGTATTTCATGATATTGTATAACCTTATTTACTTTTCTCTGAATTTTAACTATATGTTCATTATAAATTACTTTTAAAAACATAAATCATAAAGAATAAAATTTAAAACCACTAATTTCTTTTACTTTGCCTTTTCTGTGAATATATTTTTCTTACAAAATTGGGGTAATATAACTACATAATAGTAATCTGCTTTTTTAAATAAATATTACTTGTAAACATTCAGGCAAGCTTGATAGAAAAAAGAGGATTTGTTCAATGAACACTATAAGATACTGTTTAAAGAAAAAGAAACACAAAGAAAGGTATTCCCTGTTTATGGATTGGAAGAATTAATACTGTTAAAATGACCATGTTACCCAAAAACAGTATACAGATCAATGTAATTCCTACCAATTTTTCAATAGCATTCTTCAAAGAAATAGAACAAGCATAATCAAAATTCATTTAAAACCCCAAATTGTCAAAGCAAACCTAACCCCCCCCCCAAAAAAAAAGGTCACATTACATTCCTGGATTTGAAACTATACTAGAAAGATAAAGGAATCATAAAAGAATGGTACTAGAATAAAAACAAACACAGTCCAGTGGACTAGAACTGGAAGCCCAAAAAGAAACCCCCACTTGTGGAATTTTACTGCACTACAAATGAGCCAAAAGGATGAATAAGAGTAATGAGAGTCTCTTCAGTAACTGGTATTGAGAAAACCAGACAGCTGCACACAAAAGAATGAACCTAGACTTGTATCACACACCGTACACAAAAGTCAATTCAAAACAGATGAACGATTTAGCTGTAAGAACTGAAACCACGCCAGGCATGGTGGCACATGCTTGTAAGCTACAGCTTATGGAGTCGCAGTGGGATCTGGGGATCACGGTTCGAGTCCCACCCGGCACAACACAGCGAGACCTAGTTCCGTGGTGGCACGCGCCTGTAATCCTATCTACCTCGGAAGCTAAGGCTGAGAATTGCTTGAGTCCATGGTACCACGGGCAACAGTAGTAAGACCTAGCCTCAAAGAAAAAAAAAAAAAAAAAAAAAAAAAAAAAAAAAAAAAAAAAAAAAAAAAAAAAGAACTGAAACCATAAACTATATAGAAGAAAACAGGAAAAACACTCCAGGATTTTCTGTTCATTGATGTCTTTCAGATTCATCTCCAACAAGAAGAGAAACAAAAAAGAATATAGACAGATGGAACTGCATCCACACAAAGCTTTTGGTTGTAACAGAAATTACCTTTAAAACAGAAAGAAACCTTAACATCTGACAAGGGACTGATATCAAAGATCTACAAAGAAATTATACAACTCAACAAAAAGAAAATAAACATCAAAAAATGGACACAAAAACTAACCAGACAGTTCCCTAGGAAAGACAGACAAACAACAAGCTCATGAAAAAGTGTTTCTCAGCACTTATCAGGAAAAGGCAAATCAAAATCACAATGGAATACCATTTCACACCTGTGAGAATGACCGATATGGAAAAAAAAAAAGGAACCCTAGTGGGATGTAGCCAGGTCTAGCCTCTATGAAAAATACTGTTTCTCAAAACATTAAAAATTGATCTACCATATGATCTAGCAATTCCATTCCTAGGCATCTACCAAAATAATGCAAAAACACAAATTTAAATGTGTATATGAACATCAGTGTTCATTGCAGCAGTACTTACAAGAACCAAGTTACGGAAACAAGTGCCTAAAGTTAAGTGAATTTGTATGATATGGTATGGATACAACGGATTACTTCTCAAGTATTTAAAAAAAAAGAACAGATGAATTTTTGTCATTTACAACAAGGATGGAACTGGAGGGATAAGCTAAGCAAAATAAGATGAGAGAAAAAGGCAAATTCCAAATGGTTTCGCTTTTAGGTGGAATATCAAGAAACAAAATGAAACCCATAAAAAGATCCTAGAAATCTGACTTCAGAATTGAGGCAACCAAAGTGGAGAGCAGGGTGTAGTCAGGACACAGTGAATTATGGCAGAGGAATATGTATGCCTGGTACTGGTGGTGTGTGGTACATCCATTTGAAAGCATGTGATCTTACACATTCCATCATAGACAGTGTCATAAATCTCAATAAGCAAAACTAATAAACCTTTAAAAGGAAAAAGGAATATATTGTGTCATTTGGGGTGTTATAGCCTATAAGTTCAATTAGATCTAGCTGGTTGATGGCATTATTCCATTGTTCTATATTCTGTTGATTTGCTCTCCACTTATTTTATTGCTTACTGAGAAGAGTTGTGAAATACTCAACTATAAGTGGATTTTTCCATTACTCCTTTCAGTGCTATCAGTTTTTGTGTTGTATATTTACATCTCTGTTGTTAGGTACATAGAAATTTAAAATTAAAAAGTATTTTCAATGACCTTTTATCATGATGTAATACTCCTGGTATGTTTTCCTAGCTCATAGCTCAGAAGCCTACTTTGACATTAATATAGCCACTCTAGGTACTTCACTAGTATTTTCTTGGTATATCTTTTTCGACCCTTTTAAACTGTCTATATCAATATAATTTAAGTGGTTTCTCTGCAGACAGAGTATAGTGGGGAATTTACTATTACCGAATGTGTCAACACTATCAATTATTGTACTTTAGACATTTTTACATGTAATGTAAATATTGATGTTTTTACTTGTGTGTTTTTTTTGTTTGTTTTTTGTTTTTGTTTTTGTTTTTGTTTTGTTTTTTGAGACTAGGTCTTACTATTTTTGCCTGTGGAACCACAGGCTCCCGTTGCCCGCGGTACCATGGACTCAAGCAATCCCCAGACTCAGCTTCCCAGGTAGCTGGGATTACAGGTGTGCACCACCACGCCCAGCTAGTTTTTGGGACTAGGTCTCGCTGTGTTGCCCTGAGCAGGACTCGAACCGCGATCCCTAGCCTCAGCCGCTTCATAGGCTGAAGCTTACAAGCATGAACCACCATGCCTGGCCTTACTTGTGTTTTTCCTTCTATTTCTATTCTTCTATTCACTTCTATTACCATTTCCTGGATTTGAATTTTTACTTTTTCATTTTAATTTATTGATTGTGTTATTATGTATATCTTTTTTTGGTGACTGCTCTTAGAATTACAATAAGTTACTTAACTTTCAAGTCCTTCTTAGAATCTCTGTTTTAACAAGTCAAGTGGAATGCAGAAACAGTACCATCATATAAATCCTTTCACTGCCCCTTTGTTTTCTTTGTTACATTACAACATACACTGGGAAAACCATTTGACAGTGGCCTTTTTTTTTTTAGCTTCAACTATCATACATATACTAGAGAATTAAAGAAAATAAGAATCAGCTATAATATTTACCAAACAGGTCACCATTTCACTTATTCACACAAATGAACAGACTGGTACCACTGTAAAGTACTGCTATTTAACTCACTTTGGTCCTGAGCTCTTTCCAATAACCCTTTTTCACTTCCTTATTCAATTCCCTCCCTATCTTCATTGCTTATTTCTCACCTCCCATCCTGCCATTCCCCTCCTCAGCAAATGACCTTGCCTCCTAATTCACTGATAATAAATGTTAATTCTTAACAAAAGTCAGTAACTTGTTCAACAATATTAGTGAGCAGAAACTATAGGCTCGATAATGTTATGAGAAACAAGATAAACAAGGTTCCCCCTCTTAGTAAACAAGACAAATAAGGCTCCTTTTCTTGGGGAACTTACACTCTAGAAGGAGCCTATAAGAAATCAGTGAAGATAACATACAGGACCAAACACTGTGTTTTATTCAATGAGTGACATCATAATATAGCTTGAAATTAAAGGATGATCACCTGAAGTGCGAAAGATCTAAAAAAATGAGGAGAAACTATACAAGATCATGTCACGGGGGGAACATACTAGCAAGTTCCAAAGTAAAAACAAGTTTGACCTTTGAAAAACAGATAAAAGACTTCTCTGAGGGTGGAATATAATAAGCAAGGAATAAACAGTAAACTGTTTTAAATAAAGCTAATGTTAATTGCAGCACTATTTATAATTGCAAGGACATGGAAACAAGCCAAATGCCCCAGAACAGATGACTAGATGAAAAAGATGTGGAACATATACACAATGGAGTATTACTCATCAATTAAAAATGAGAAGTTTGATGAATTTATGGAAACCTGGATGTACCTAGAAGAAATCATTCTAGCAGAAACGAGTCAGATAGAAAGGGGCAGAAACCAAATGGTTTCACTAATATATGGTCAACCAAATGAAACTGCACAAGGGAAGAGAGGGGATTAGCTGGAGCGGGTGGGAAGGGGAGGCGGTGGGTGACCCCCAGGAACTGAAATGATGTGAAATATATATAAATTTAAAAATTATTTTAAAAAAAAGCTAATGTTAAGCTATGCTCTGCATCTGTCAAACCTTCCATCGTGAAATAAATACTCTAATTTTTTAGACTAGAAATTATCTTTTAGCCTCAATAAAATAAACAATGGACAAACATTAGAAGAGGTGTGAGTTTGGATTTTACTTTCTACTATCTTACTGTCAATATAGAACAGGATCACTTCTCAGCCCTGGAGCTCATCATTGCCCACTAACTAGCACATGGGAGTTCATGTGTAAACAATGTGAAGAAAAATTACTTCTTTACATACACTCTCCCTGTTCCAGCACATAAATTTAGCAGGCAATGCAGAAGATTTCAGCTCTTCCTCACCACTTTGGCTCAGTATCCTTAAAATAACATTTAACATGACCTCACCAACCAGTGCCTCAGAAACTGTACTCTATCAATCCCTTCTCCTGTAACTTTGCTCCCTCATCAGTAAAAGACATATATGTCAGAAACTGTTTAAAGTTTTGCCTTTTTCTTAAAAAACACTGAGCATTATTGATATCTACCATTATGTGCTGCCAAAACCTGAGAGAGTGCTAAGCCATAATGTTTAATTAACTTAAAATACATACTTACAGTAGTTCAAGAGTTCTTTTCCCCTTACTAGAAACCACTTGTCTTTATTTGGTTGGCATTAAAACTTTGTATACACCTAGATATTTGTTATCCACACCCTACTTCCAATGGGTGTGAGATATATCACAGTTTCAGAATGAATTTTTGGATCATCTATAATTTCAACTACCATATATCTGAATCCTGGCATTACAGCTTATTATCCTGCCAAAAATAATGATGCAAAAACTGGCAGATATGCTGATTTGTCTGTCAAGAAAATCTTTTAAAAATAATATAGCATTTAAAAATGTCCTAGTCAGCACTTAAAACTTTCAAATGTTTCTAAGTAGAATATGTTCCTTAACATGGACTATAACTACAACAAATGGCTAATACTTTACTATGCCTTCAACAGCTGGTAAGCCAAGAAAAGTATTTAAGGATATATATGATGTTTTAATAAGGTATTAAAATTCACATGAGATGTATTCTTTTATTTAGGAAGTTTTAATTTTAAAATAATTTGTGCTAGTTCACAACTTGTGTTACATAAACTGTTTGCCTTCCCTTCTGCTCCCAATCTAAAAAGATATCCACAGATCATAAGGACCTGTAACAATTTTCAGCAAATTAATCATTTTGACTTTGGCCAGGCTTTGAGACTATCTGAAGTACCTGTCATAGCACAGAGAGAACTTATGCTTTAAAATACAAGCCTTCAGATTAAAAATCGCAGCTCATTTGCTCCAAACAAAGTGTTTTATCCAGCTCTTCTTCAGTCACTTAAACAACAAAATTGACCCTTCTCGTGCATCACTGGTTTGGTCATCTCATATTCCACAGATAAGTAAGAAACCCTCAACTATTTTTTTTAATAGTAAAAGTTCAGTTTTGGGGAAAAAAGTAAATATTCCCCTTGCCCCACTGTCCTAAAAACAAAATTTTTCCTTTTTACATATCAAAGCACTTTTTATTAAAGGCCATTTATATAAAAAGCAGGTATCTTAAGCTGCTTTTTTTAAAAAAACATTGAGCTATATGAGTCAAGAGGTAAGATGTCATATAAAAATCCAATGTAATTTACAAAGTTGGTTCAGCAGATCTCAGTAGTAAATCACAAATATAGCATAAACTTGAAAGCAGAAGTGACTTTCTTTAGCAGTGATCTCATATTTTGAAAAAAACCGTGAGTTACCATGTTAACCCCACTTTATCAAAAACCTTTCAGGGCTGGGCGTGGTGGTGTGTGCCTTTAATCCCAGCTTAGGAAGGGAAGCCAAGACTAGGAATTGCTTGAGTCCGTGGGTTCAAGACCCACCCGGGGCAACATAGCGAGACCTAGTCTCAAAAAATATCTGGGCATGGTGGTGCGCATCTGTAATCCTAGCAACCGGGGGGGCTGAGGCTGGGGATTGCTTGAGTCCATGGTACCCTGAGCAACATGAGTCTGGTCTGCGGTTCCCTGGGCAACATAGCGAGACCTAGTCTCAAAAAACAAAACAACAACTACAAAACACCTTTCAGATCATTTACAAGTGAAATGTGTTTTCCAGTTATCGCATTTTACTTCAAAATAAGTTAGCAGAAGGAACAGTAAGTAAATAAAACTAGCCATGTATTAATGGCTGAGGCTGTGTGATGGATACATGAGGGGTCATTGTATTTCTCTATTTTAGCTTATATCCAAAATTTTTCAATTGGAAAAAAAGAACTTTACCAAAAACAAATCTACAATATACAAGCTGAACGCAAAAATCCAGGTTTATTTTTCATGTATGTAATTCAAGACTCAGATAAACCACAATCTATGCCATTTACCAGGACTAATGTGTAATGACAATAGCTGAAGGAATCTTCAACTAGTTGCTCCAGCTGTCAGAAAAGACTGATGAAATAAGGAAGAACCATTCATTCATGCAATAAATATCTGAGAATTTATACTAGGCCAACGCTGATGTAGGCACCAGGTTTACATCAGTAAATAAAGCAGATTTTTAAAACCTGAATTTTACATTCTACTGGAGAGGGTATGGGCAAACAAATATAAACAATAACATATAGTATCTTGGAAAGTAATTAAGTCCTAAGGAAATGTACGAGAGCATCAAGATAGAAAATGTGGCAATTTTACAGAGGGTTATCAGACTGGGCTTGATCAGGAAGTTCTCCTGTAAGCAAAGATGAAGGGAAAAGTAAAAAAGAGGTCTGTGGGTGTCTAGACAGTGGTCTAGAATAAAGAAAAATCAATGCAATGGGCCTGAGGCAGAGGTATGCCTACTGCATTAAAAAAGAAAAATCGAGAAATCCAAAATGGCTAGACCATAATAACCAAAAAGAAAAATAGGAGGAGGTTAGAAAGACAATAGGGTAAGTGGGTGGAACACAGATAAGTAAAGTTCTGTAGGCCAATATAAAAACTGGCTTTACCATGAGTGAAAAAGAGTGCTGAGATAAAGTATTTTCAGTAAAGATTAGCCCTTTTTTGATCCATTTTGATTCCGGGGTTCTAGTCTACCAGTCATCTAAATGGTTGCTTTCCGTTAGCACTCATGATCTGAAAGTCAACTCAGTCAAATGGTGACTGTCACAGAAGCTGTTCAATCTACATTTATTATTCCTAGAAAAGCTTTTCACCCCTTAGCCACTGGCAATTCCCAACTTTGGAATGGGATACGATGGACCTCCAAAAGATGATGTCCCCACTTAAAAATTTTTTTTCCTTTTTTTTTTTTTGATGAGTAGAAATAACTTGCATCAATACACCGTATAGGTCATACAAAATGGCAGAATAATTGGTTATCATAAATAACCATGATTGAAGTATAAGCTCAAGTATTTAATAACTGACTGATCATGGGCAAGTTATTTAAATTCCTTTGGTTTCAATTCTTGCTATTTACTTTCAAAATTTTTTATTTAAAAAGTACGTGTCAAACAGACAAGAGAAATGTAAAACTGCCCACGGAACTGAAGCCTAGAACAAGGGAGAGGAGGCGAGTAAAATCGGGGGAGGGGAGAGGGAACAAGAGATGAAGATGGTTCACAGGTGATGGGAGAACATGGGGTAGACAATGATGTAATATATGTGTGTGTGTGCAAACAATAGAAAAATAATGAACTTTTAAATAATAAATAAAACGTATGTGTCAATTCTCTTTGTAAAACAAACAGACAAGAAAAATTTATTAAACTGTCAGCTGAACTAAAGCATGCAGGAGGAGAAAGGGGTAAAAGCAGGGGCAGGATGGCAGAAGAGATTAAGATGGTTCTCAGGTGATAAGGTGGTAGTAGAACCTCAGGGTAGACAATGATGTAATACACACACATACATGCAATCAATTTTTAAAAATGTTTAAAAATTATCTTTACAAACTACATCTGACATGGATTCAACCTTTTTTTTTGAGACTAGGTCTCACTATGTTGCCTGGGGTAGTCTCGAACCCACAGACTCAAGTGATCCCTAGTCTCAGCCTCCCAGGAAGCCGGGATTACAGGCACACGCCACCACACCCAGCTATTTTTTCTTTTCTTTTTTTTGATACTAGGTCTCACTCTGTTACCAGGGTTAGTCTCGAACCCAAGGCCTCAAGTGATTCCTATCCTCAGCCTCCCAAATAGCTGGGATTACAGGCACGTGCCACCGCACCCGGCTTGATTGCTTAATTTTTAAGAGGAAGTTTCCCAGGTGGCTTTCTAGACACAGTATAAACATAGCAGAAACATGGTTTTTTCTAATATTCTCAAAAGAAAAGACATTTAATTTTATCACTTTATTAGAATTTCCCTCCAGGGAAGAAGCTAAAGTTTTTCCCTTCCTAATTGTAAGTAAAGACTCATATATGAAGATTGAAATAAATAGTCTAAAACCATTTGACTATGTTATAGTTGCCAGCCTTTGACTTTATAGATACACAAGAATTTTAATAATTATTACTATTTGCCAGATGTGGAGGCAAATACCTTTAATCCCAGCCTCGGGAGATCAAAGCTAGGAATCGCTTGAGTCCGTGGGTTCGAGTCTACCCTGGGCAACACAGCAAGACCTAGTCTCAAAAAATAGCAGAGACGTGCCAACATTCCGAAACCTAGTCTGGAAAAAAATAATTACTGCTGTTTGCTTCATGTTTCTCCTTATGTACCTTAGCTAACCTGGAAGAAAATATGAGCCTGATTGCAAGACAAATGAATATTCACTTACTTGCCTTTATAAGTGATGTTACCTTTAATCGTCTCCCCTTCTTTGAACCGTTTTCTTTAAATTTTATATGTTGCAAGTAAACATAAATACCTTGCCATTCAATGGGAAAAAATGCGATAATGTAAGCAGCAGCCTGGGAAACCGCGGCTGGGGCCAGGGGTCACGGTTTGAGTCCCACTGGGGGCCCTTAGCGAGACCTAGTCCCGAAAAAATAGCTGGGCGTGGTGGCGCGCGCCTGTAATCCCAGCTACCTGGGAAGGTGAATCTGGGGATTGCTTGAGTCTGTGGTACCCCGAGCAACGTGAGCCTGCAGTTCCCCAGGCAAAAATAGGAGACCTAGTCTTAAAAAAAAAAAAAAAAAAGCAAAGAGGCAGAATTCTCCTGGTTCTCCTTAAGTCAAAGAAATTTGAGGGCAGAGACTTTTTGGGGGCGCTGTTTCACTGTAAATTGCCAGGTGTCTGTGTAATTGATTGTAATTGTGTCCACTTTGATTAACCAGCTGTCCGTTTTGTCCAAGGGAGGATAAGGAAGTCTGTTTTGCTGTGGGAGAGAAGATAGCTAACCTGGTGGGAGATCATGTCAGTTCCCTGTCTCCAGGGCAGGCCTAACCAGATAGAGTAAGAGTTTGCAAAGATTCTTTTAACTACCTGGGCATCTTCACATTTATCACCTGTTTCCCTTTGGATGCCTTTTAGTAACTGTTAAGCAAAGGTGCCCCCAGTTCCTTCTTGGTGAGAGAAACAAGGAGCCATTTAATGAAATACTTGCATTTGCTTCCCCTTCAAAATAGGCCATACTCTTGAACAGCTGCATTTCAGATCATTCAAACCTTGTGCTCGCTCCCCTTTGCAGGTGCTGGAGCAGCAATAACTCTACAATGTATCATTAATAGTAGGTAGACTTAGCCATTCTAAGTGAGATAAGCTGTGTCTCTTCTTCCTGATCATGGCACCTCCCCTGCCAGGTAAGTACTGTGACTTTTCTGGACCCAGCAAGAAAGGCATCTGGGACCAGTAGCCTGAAGAGTTACAACACTGCACCGGTTTACCTGAAGTTGAGCTTTATGAATTTCAGGGACTTATTAAATTCATATTATTGGTTCTGTGGACCATCTGTTACTGAGTTTCACAGTGTAAAAAAAAAAAAAAAGTATTTCCTCCACTATGAAAAGGCAGTTTTGCTACACTTACCTCATTAGGAAATACAATTTCTAGTTTGGACCCTGATGCTTTGAAAGTAAAAAGTGAATGTCAAGTACTTTATCAACACCTGCTCTTAAGGATAAATATAATACCTGGTGGGGACACTTAAAAATAAATATAAAACTACAAAAAAAAAAAAAACCAAAAACAATTTGGTAAAGGAAACAATATGAGTTTTCTTAGATAAATTCACTATGGTGGTTTTTGTTCTGGGTGTAGGGATGAAGGTGTCTTATCCACTTTTGTTTTTCATTTTCCTCCTCCAGCAAATTTGTTGTTGGTTTTTTTAATGTGTGTATATATGTATATATATATATATATATATATATATGTGTGTGTGTGTGTATATATATATATATATATATATATTTCATATCTTTGTATTCCCCGAGATCACCCACCACCTTTCCTCCCTGACCACTACATCCCATCTTCCCTCCCACCCTCACCAGTTGTGTACTTTAGTTTGGTTGTTAGTTTGTTTTTCCTTTTCCTCCTGGCCTTTTGCTTGTTTTTCCTATGTCCCATATATTAGTGAAACCATTTGGTTTCTGTCTATTTCTTTCTGACTTGTTTTTGCTAATATGGTTTCTTCTAGGTCCATCCTTGTTAACATAAATTCATCAAATTTGTTGTTTTTAATTGATGAGTAATATTCCATTATGTATATATACCACATCTTTTTCATCCATTCATCTGTTTTGGGATATTTGGGTAGTGTCCATGTCCTTGCAATTATAAATAGTGCCGCAATAAACATCCGGGTACAGGTGTCCCTTTGTATAAGTATTGAGGTCTCCTTTGGGTAGATTCCCAAAAGAGCGATTGCTGGATCAAATGGTAGCTCCATTTTCATAAGTTTGAGGGTCCTCCACACAGCTCTCCATAGTTCCTGGACCAGTTTCCTTTCTCACCAGCAGTTTAAGAGTGTTCCTTTCTCTCCACATCCACGCCAGCACTTGTTGCCTGGTTTTTTTATATGGGCCATTCTTATTGGTGTAAGGTGGTATCTCATTGTGGTTTTGTTTTGTTTTGTTTGAGACTAAGCCTTGCTATTTTTGCCCATGAAACCGCAGGCTCACGTTGCCTGGGGTACCACAGACTCAAGCAGTCCCCAGCCTCAGCTTCCCAGGTAGCTGGGATTACAGGCATGTACCACCATGCCCAGCTATTTTTTTGGAACTAGGTCTCGCTATGTTGCCCCAAGCGGGACTCAAACCACAATCCCCAGTCCCCACCATGGCTTCCTAGGCTGCCACTTACAGGTACATGCCACGGTGCCCAGCCTTTCATTGTGGCTTTGATTTGCATTTCCCTAATTGCTAGTGATGTCGAGCATTTTTTCATGTGCCTGTTGGCTATTTCTATTTCCTCTTTGGAGAAGTGTCTTTTTAATAGTTCTCCCCATTTCTTAAATGGGCTTTTTGCTTTATTTTTGGTAAGTTGTGTGAGTTCTTTCTGTATCCTTGTTATCAGATCCTTATCACTTGTATGGAGGGCAAAAATTCTTTCCCACTCTGTTGGGTTTCTTTTTGTTTTCTCTGTTGTCTCTTTTGCTGTACAGAAGCTTTTTAGTTTGATGTAATCCCAGTTGTTTATGTTTTCCTTCATCTTTTTTGCCCTCTGTAGATGTGTTCAGAAATGAATTTCTGAATTGTAATTCATGAAGGGCTTTGCCCAAATTTTCCTCTATGTATGTTATGGCTTCAGGTCTTACCTCCAAATCTTTTATCCATTTTGAGTTGGTTAAAAATATGGAACACTTCACAAATTTGCGTGTCATCCTTGCACAGGGACCATGCTAATCTTCTCTGTATCGTTCCAATTTTAGTATATGTGCTGCCAAAGCAAACACTCCTCCAGCAAACTTGTATACCATAATAAGCAACTCCTTGCTTCAGCATCATAGTTCTCCATAAAGTCAATCACTGTTTTCTGATTGGTAACCATATAATAACATCTCCTGATATCAAGCTTAGTAAGTTCAGAATTTTTCATCATGTTCAGTCACAAAAGAAACTGATCACCTGTTAACTGGGATCATCTGAAGTGTTTGCTGATTATCTTTTCCCAATTATCTAGGATTATTGTTCTAGTGTAAAATATATCGATCAGTGAACTAGTCTATGTTACAGCTAAAAAAACTGGGACATTTTAGATGAAGAGGGAGAATGGACTTGGGTGTAGGTTACCTTTTGATCCAATCATGTTTCCATCACTAATAAAGGCTGGTGATATTGGGATGAAAATTGATGTGTTCATTTCTTCGATCATATCACTACTTTCTCTGTACTCTGATATCATCACCACAGATTTCCTCCTAACTAGGCAATGTAAAAAGAGTAACTTCATATTGTGTGATAATACTTGCAACTTATAAAACAACTATATATGTCACGGAAAAGCAGACTGTTCTCTTTCCCAGTAAAACTACTTTGCAAACATTGGCAATAAATTCCTGCAATGTGTTCTTGCACCTTCACTCTCGCAAGAAGAAACAATTTCCACATATCTGTTTGTGTTCTTCAGTGTATTTCATTCTATTGGACTTTTCCATTTGACCTTCAACTTTGCTTGAGATTTTGTCAAAGAACTTCTATGTTCAGTTTGTATGTTTTTAGATACACATTTCTATAGTTTAATTTTGAGTTCTGTCTTCTCCAATTTGCATGTGATCTCCTCATGAAATTTTCTAAACAACAGCAGGAAATTTTCAACAATCTACACCAGACATTAAACCACTAGTTCTACTAATTAAACTAAACTACTGTGTTGAAATAATTAAATGTTAAATCTGGCATTGACCCATTTCACCAACTTTGACCACCAAAATTCAACTGTGCAGTAACAGTTTTTCAAGACTTTCATAACTCCTCCCAGTTTTATTAAATTTCACACCCCAGGTGTAGGTGTGAACAGTTTCATATATTCTGGTGAAAAACAATTGCTCAGCCGGGCACGGTGGCTCGTGCTTGTAAGCTTCAGCCTATGAAGCGGCCAGGGCTAGGGATCGCGGTTCGAGTCCCGCCTGGGGCCCGTAGGGAGACCTAGTTCCAAAAAAAAGCTGGGCGTGGTGGTGTGCGCCTGTCATCCCAGTTACCTGGGAAGCTGAGGCTGGGAATGGCTTGAGTCCGTGGTACCCCGGGCAACGAGAGCCTGCAGTTCCACAGGCAAAAATAGCGAGACCTAGTCTCAAAAAAAAAAAAAAAAAAATTGCTCAAATATTGTAAGATACATGCAATGTAACAATTCTCAGGGTGACTACATCTGGTGTTTAGGTACTGAAATATCCAAAATTTCACTATAAATAAATTTTCTTTATTGATTCTTTTTTTTTGAGACTAAGTCTCGCTATGTTGCTCAGGGTAGTCCTGATACAGAGAACTCAAGCAATTCCCAGCCTCAGCCTCCCAGGTAGCTTGGATTACAGGCACCTCCCACCATGCCTGGCTGCTTTTCTCGAGACCACGTCTCGCTAAGTTGCCCCAGGTAGTCTCGAACCCACGAATTCAAGCAATCCCTGTCCTCTTGCCTTCCACACTTGGTTTACAGGTGCCCACCACCCCGCCTGGCTTCCTTTATTGATTAATGATTCCCAAAGTTACACTGTCTCCTTAAATGTACAGATTGCATCATCTAAACATTTTACTTCCGGATAACTAGATGTTAGAAAGCATTCATTTTTTTAAAGGAGGTTGGTCAGTATGAAGGAATTGAGAACCACTGATGTGTGGTTCTCTAAAGGCAAATTTCAATCAGGACAACTTATAATTGACCAAAAGCAAGGTTAAATTAAATTTAAAATGTGGTTAAGGCAGATATTGGCATAATTTATCAGAAAGTGGTATGTGCCAGGTACTTGGTTACAATGAAGCACAAAGAAGTAGCTTAACATGTCTGTCTGCCTTTATGAGAAATTAACAGTAAGTAGTGAAATAAAACAGTGAGAACGATTGGGGAAAAAAAGTTACCTTCTTAACACTGTGAAATAAATGTTAATATTTAGGCAACCTTAGAAGCCTGGGTGGTCAGGAAAGGCTCCACAAAGACAAGCTATTGACTGTACATGCCAGGATCAAACTGGATAGCATGAGCAAGGTGATGAGAAGAAACCACTCTACCCACCAAAAGTGGAGGAAGAAGGGTCAAAGCAGATCCTAAGACAGCCAATAAGAAAATGCTGGAACTAGATGATGAAAACTCTTGAAAGGCACATGAGTTTGAACTTCAAGTAATAATTCGAAGCCCAAAGCTGGACATGGTGGCACGTGCCTGTAAGCAGCAGCCTAGGAAACCACAGCGGGGATCAAGGATCACGGTTCAAGTCCCGTCCAGAGTAACGTAGCGAGATCTAGTTCCAAAGAATAGCTGGGCATGGTGGTACATGTTTGTAATCCCAGCTACTTGCGAGGCTGAGGCTGGGGCTTGCTTGAGTCCGTGGTACCCCAGGCAATGTGAGTTTGAGGTTCCACGGCGGGAAATAGCGAGACCTAGTCTCCAAAAAAAAAAAAAAAAAAATTCAAATGCCTAAAGAGAATACTCAAGATTAATTATTTAGGATGGTAAAGGATGGTAAAACTAATTGCAACATAAAGAACAAACTGACTTATGGAGAGAAAGCCCTATATAAATGACCTCAAAGCTGGGGAAGGGGTGTGAAGCCCGAAAATGAGCTAAGTTTTATATTTGATGAAATTGAGATGATACATTTTAATAGATAACTTTAATGTAATATAGAAATAACAGCTGAATCTCTTATCACCAGAATGATTGAGCTTACAGAGAGAATGAATATCGAGAAAGTTAGAGGTAGAATTCAGGGCCGTAGGCAATAAAAAACTACAGATTAGAGGACCAGAAGATCCACAAGCAATACAGCCAAAGTAGATTAGTATCTGATAGATACTAATATGTTACAACATAAATCTCTAACTTTTAAGTTACTATCAGGGCCGGGCATGGTGGCTCATGCCTGTAAGCTTCAGCCTATGAAGCGGCCGGGGCTAGGGTTCACGGTTCGAGTTCCGCCTGGGGCCCGTAGCGAGACCTAGTTCCAAAAAAAAATAGCTGGGCGTGGTGGTGTGCGCCTGTGATCCCAGCTACCTGGGAAGCTGAGGCTGGGGATTGCTTGATTCTGTGGTACCCCGGGCAACGAGAGCCTACGGTTTCATGCACAAAAATAGCGAGACCTAGTCTCAAAAAAAAAAACCAAGAAAAAACAAAAAAAAAACTTTTAAGTTACTATCAAAAATTATAGCCCTGGATATAAGTGGCATATTCATCCTTCCCTAAAGGAGATTTTTCCAAAAGACATACAAAAAACTTACAGAAAATGGATCTAGCCACATATATAGATGAGTCAATTGATTTATAGATGCTATTATAAGCTTTCAGAAAATAACAGTAAGCATAAATGAACCATAAGCTCATCATCAATCATCACAGAAAGTTGCAACACCGTAAAGATTACCCTAACTCCACGTTAATAGTCAAAAAAGTTGCCTAAAGGGCAGTCCAACTTAGAGCACAAATTTAGTTATATACAATAAAATTAATATAGGCAGAGATCTCTACATTCTTCATGAATTATCCTTAATTACCTATTTCATCTGTAACCTGATGCTATTTACACTCAATTTCTTAACCTTATGACCCCATCTCTAAATTGCAAGCTGTCAATTCTCTATAGAAAGTAATCATTACACCATCATGACTAAGCATTACCAAGAGTAAATGCTAACGACAGTTGCAATCTATGAACATGAAGCACTCTATAAACAAGATAACCTATGTCCCAGTTTGCTTGAGGCAGTCAATTTACACCGGCTTTCATGGAAGGTCATTAGCAGCACACCAATGAAGCCAAGCGCACAAGAAACTTGGATGAACTACACCTATTTTCCACTCATGTTTATTTCTAATTTATAAAAACACCTGTCACATTTGATGAACACCCATCACAGTTACTAATTACTTGCAGAGTCTTGTTTATACAGTCAGGACATAGCCTTGACACAGCTAGGGACTGCCTCCTAGTGGTGGGGTGATTCTTGGATGTACCTGAGAGGTGCACCCTAAGTAGGAAAGACCACTCTCCTTATGTTGAGGGTATTAAAAAAAGCAGGGTTGGTTTCCTCTAAGATTAGGAACAAGACAAGGATTGTCCACTTTTGCCAGTTCTACTCAGCATACTCCTGGAAGAAGTAGGCAGAATAATTAGCAAGAAAATAAAAGATATTCATATTAGAAAAGAAAAAGTAGAACTTGCAGGTGATATTATCTTCTTACTATGCAGAAAATTCACACACAAAAAAAACTGTTAGAAGAAATAAATTCGGGCGGGGGGGAGAATAAATAAATTCAGTAAACTTGCAATATACAAAATTAGCAGGTAACTGATGGTTATATATTGATTTTGTAGCCTGCTACTCAACTGAACCAATTTATTGTTTCAGCTAGTTTTTCCATGGAGTCCTTGGGGTTTTCTATGTATATTATCATATCATCTGCAAACAATTATATCTTTATTTCTTCTTTCCCAGTTTGGATTCCTTTTATTGCTTTCTCATGCCCAGTTGCTCTTGCTAGGACTTCTAATACTATCTCTGATATACAAATAATGAACTAGAAGAAGTGAAGAAAGCTATCACCTTTGCAATCTTACACAAAAGAAAATTAAATACCTGGGAATAAACCTAACAAAGGAGGGAAAAGACTTTTGCAAGTAAAACTATAAAACACTGTTAAAAGAAATAAAAGACACAACCCCAGGGTAGATAATGATGTAAAATAAAATAAATAAATAAGTAAAATTTAAAAAATCTCTATGTCTAGCAAAAGAAAAAGAAAAAAAAGAAAAGACACAGAGAAATGGAAAGATATTCCCTGCTTTAGGCTAGGAAGAATAAGCATTGTCAAAAAGGCTGTCATATACAAAGCAATTTATAGATTTAATGCAATCCCAATTCATTCTTCCAAGAGACATAGATAGGACAGAGATTACTGAAATTTACATGGAACCAAAACAACAAAAACAATCAATAGCCAAAGCTCCCCCAACAACAACAACAACAAAAAAAAAAAAAAAAAAAAAAAAAAAAAAAAAAAAAAAAAAAAAAAAAAAAAAAAAAAAAAAAAAAAAAAAAAAAAAAAAAAAAAAAAAAAAAAAAAAAAAAAAAAAAAAAAAAAAAAAAAAAAAAAAGGAGAAAAAGGAAGTCCACAATTGTGGACTTAAAATTATAGCATAAAGCCAGAACAATTCAAGCAGTATGGTACTGGAACAAAACAGACACACAGATCAATGGCACAGAATTGAGATCCCAGAAATACCACACAATTATGGATAACTAATATACAACAAAAGAGTAAACTATATCCTGGAGCAGGGAATGCCTCTTCAATAAATGTTGCTGGGGAAATTGCACTGCCAATTGCAAAATAATGAAACCAGATCATCATTTCACATCATATATGAAAATCAACTCAAAATGTAAAAACTTGAATTTAAGATCTGAAATAAACAGAAGAAAAGATAGACAAACCCTTCATGATATCAACTTCAGAAATATCTTTGTGAACTCATCTCCAGTGGCAAGGAAAACAAAGGAAATAACAAACTGGGATTCAATCAAACTAAAAGGCTTCTGTACAGCAAAAGAGACACCCAACTAAATGGGAGAAAGTATTTGCATATCATATGTCTGATAGGAGATTGACATTGAAGACCTACAAATAGCTTACACAATTCAACAAAAGGAAAAAAAATCAACCCAATCAAAAAAATGGGTCCAAAGCCAGGTGCGGTGGCACGTGCCTTTAATCCCAAACTAAGAAGGCAGGCTGAGACTGGGAATCACTTGAGTCCACAGGTTTGAGACCCACCCAGGGCAACACAGTGAGACCTAGTCTCAAAAAATAGCTGGGCTGGTGGTGCACACCTGTAATCCCAGGTACCTGGGAAGTTGAGGCTGAGGATCACTTGAGTCCATGGTACCCTGGGCAACATAGCGAGACCTAGTCTAAAAAAAAAAAAAAAAAAAAAAACCTAAGAGTTAAACAGACTCCAAAGAAGACATACAGATGAGCAACAGATAGTCATATGAAAAAACGCTATCACTTATCATCAGGAAAATGCAAGTCAAAACCACAATGAGATACCACATCACACCTACAAGCATGGCCCATAAAAATAAACAAAACACAAACAACAAGAGCTGATGAAAGTATGGAGGAAAAAGAACCTCATTACACCATTATTGAGAATATAGACTGGCCTCTAGGTAAAGCAGTATGGATATACTTCAAAAGACTAAAAATGGCCCAGCGATTCCACATCTAGGTGTCTATCCAAAGAGCACAAAAACACTAGTTCAAAAGGAAACTTGCACTCTACGTTTACAGACGCATTAGTTATAACTGAAGATGTGTTACATATACACATGGAATATTGCTCAGCAATCAAAAAATATTTAAAATTATGGTGACTGCACTTGAGGGGGAAAATTCTGTATTGTGAAAAAATAAACACGGATGTATAAAAAAATAAAAAACTCACAGGCAAAAATCATTTCTATTTCTACATACTTAGCAATGAACACTCTGAAAAATAATTTAAGAGAATTTCAATTATAAGAGCAATAAAAAGAATAAAATACTCTTTAGATCACTAGGATGGCTACTATTAAGAAACCCAACCAAAAAAATAACACTTTGGTGAAGATGTGGGCAAATTAGAATCTTTGTGTACTGTAGTTGGGAATGTCGGGCTATCACTATGGATAACACTATCGCTGTTCCCCAGAAAATTTTAAAATAAAATCGTCACCTGATCTAGTAATTTCCCTTCTGTGTACACACCTAAAAGAATTGAAAACTGGGTCTTATAGAAGTTGTAATGGATTTAAAATTGTGACCCACACAAAGTCATACATTAAAGCCTTCACCCACAATATACCTCAGAAGACAACTATATTTGGGAACAGAACAATTAACCAAATAATTAAGGTTACTGCGATTCTATGATGGGTATTACTGGTGCCCTTAAAAGAAAACAATGTATCTGGGATGTGTGCACACAGGAAAAAGGCCATGTGAGTTCAGAGTAAGAAAATGGTTGGTTGGAGTCGGGCAGAGTGGCGTGTACCTGTAAGCAACAGACTATGGAGCACAGCTGGGACTGGGGATCACAGAGTCCCACCTGGGGCAACATAGTGAGAACTAGTTCCAAAAAAAAAAAAAAAAAATAGCTGGGCATGGTGGTGTGCGCCTGTAATCTCAGCTACCTGGGAAGCTGAGGCTGGGGATTGCTTGAGTCTGTGGTACTCCAAGCAACGTGACCCTGTGGTTCCATGGCAAAAATAGCAAGACCCAGGAAGGAAGGAAGGAAGGAAGGAAGGAAGGAAGGAAG